>MU224579.1:2128339-2152716 GCA_018584345.1 Thuja plicata
TGATTTTATTATTTAATTAAAAGAGATTTTTAATTAATTAAAAGAAAGCATGTTCTCTTAATTAGATAATATTTTTATTTTTATTTTTTTCTCTTTTAAATTAAATAAGGCTTAAACCTTAGGAAATATTGAATTGATTATGATTTGATCAAGGAAATTGATATAATTGATATTGTTGATATTTGAAAATATTGATTCAGGGATTTGATAAATTGATAAAATAATAAAATGGGGCCCAAAGTCTAGGCGACCATTTTAGGGTGCATACAGTTAGTAGGTTAGTAAGTAGAGTTAGTTTATGTTTTTAAAGTTATTAAGTGGTATTCTAATATATTTAATTAGTTGTTAACTTATTTTTATTAGGGATTAACTTATTTTTTTTATTAAGGGATTAATGGCCATGGTTGCTTGTGTATTTTTAAGGGAGAATTTAAAATGATTTTAGAAAGGGGTTGGCTAGGTTAGTTGTTTAGTATTAGTAGATAATAGATTTATTATCATGACCAAATTTATTTAGTAGTGAGCAACCTCTTAGAATATTAGTCTATTCTAGCCAATGGGCGAATATTTTAAATGAATCATTGATATTAGTAAGTTTAAGTTAATTAAATAGATTTATACCTTTATTGTTATTTTATTTATATAGTTCATTTTATAGACATATTGGTTCTTTAATGACGTAATTAGTTTTAGATTAATAGATTTATTAACAGGTTCATATTTAATGTAATATTAATCGACGCATTAAAATTATAGTCTACTTCATCCAAGGGTTAATTATTTAAAATGGAACATTAATATTAGTTAGTTTGGGTTTCCACTTAGGTTGTGGATTTGCGAATTAACTAATAGGGATTTGGCCTAATGATTTAATTTGTTTAAGTTAATTAATTTAATGTGTAAGGGGGCTTTAGTACACCTTGTTATGGTAGTATAACTTATCTGCCTCGACGTTTAGATAACATTTTGTGTTAGCTCACATTATCAAGTTTATTGGCGTATATAATTCCATTATTAAGATGGTTATCTCATGTACTAACAATGTAGACAAAATATCGACTATGTTAAGTAAATTACATACGAAAGATATAACCTAGTTGCTTATACCCTTGTTGGTTATTATTATTGGAATGTAGTTGGTTAGATAATTAAAGCCCTCGTTCGTAAGGGAACTGTAGGATAAACTTTGTCGATTAGGTTGATAGAATTAGATTAAATTTTGATTATTAGATTTAATTTAGTAGTTAATGTCGAAGGAGAATTGGTACTAGATATAAATGGATTAAGTTGTAATCAAGGTTAATAATTAAAGTAATTACTAGGTCAACCTAATTCAACCTGTGTACTTAACAATTCTTCACCATCACGATACTACACGTGGTTAAACATAAAACAATAGTTCTTTCAACCTGACCCAAAAGTTCATGTAACCCGTGTAACAAGTAATGCTTCAACTCTGTGTCTATGTGTGGCATAACCCTAATTCAATCTATGAATATAACTTGCAACTTCAAAACTAACTCCACCTTTCCATTACCTTTCCGCAACACTTTGTGTATAAGTTGTGTCATCATTGTCGATGTTGTTTTATGTCGTTAAAAAATAAATTGTGTGTGTTTTTCCCTAGTTTTGGGCACAAAAGGAACATAAAACACAAATAGTACTAACTGGGATGAGTGGGAAGATAGATGGTGTCAATGCAGAAATCCTGTCACTCTAGGCTTCTCTATGATGCTCTATTTCACTATTTTTGGAATAATAGAGTTAAATTTGTCCCAATTAGTAATCCCTGTGAATTAAACATGCCTAAATTAATTGTGCCTGATGTATATGTGGACATAGAATTAATCAAGGAATTGGCTAAGAATTATTGCCTAGTAGCTAGGGTAATTAGGAAAAAGAATAAGGAAGCCCTAGTGTACATCAATAGAATATCAGTAGCAGAGGTCTTTGGGATTACTGGTGCATTGTGCATAGAAATTGATTTAGAGGAGATAAAAATAGATTATAAAAAGAGGGATAAATTGATCAAGAAATATGAAATGCCCAGATTCATGCCTAGGGTAGACAGAAACCCAATAATCACCCTAGATAATGTTAAACCTTTGTTTGATTTGTCCCTATTTCATCATTATGTCAAGTGCATAGTATATGGCCTAAGCAGGGTATTAGGTTTTGATGGAGATTCTATTGTTGTTGAGGACCTACTAATGATGGCTATGAACATTAAACACCCAGAGGTCAATTCAGATTATGATTATGTGGGGTACCTAGTTGAAGCTATACATGTTGCACTGGTAGATATAAAAAATAATGTCCCTGAACCAACTTTCAAACATTATTCTCATCTAATGTTTATGATTATGTTCTACAAAAAGGCCTCCATGGACAAAGAACTAGAACTGTTTGATTCAAAATATGGTGTCAGTATGTCAATTCAAAGGTGGACCCTGGTATGGGAGAGTGCTTCTATAAATTTATCTTTTGTATGTTTCTGTAATTGGATTGTGGATCCAATCTTTGATTTACTAGGAGCTGATAGGGAGAGATTGCCAATTGAGGTTAGGAGAGTTATAAGGCCTTGGTAGTTATTTGAAAATTGGCCAATCACTCACAATTGGGGAGATTTCTTTTTCTTTGATCATATCACTATCATTAGGGTATATGGTTGTTCTCAACCTCCTCATGTTCTCCCTAAGTTTGTGCCTCTTAGAATTGCATTTCTAGAGTTCATTTGGAAAATTACCGGGGTTGATAAAGAATTCTTAGAAGGACATAGGAGGGGTACTTTTGTCCCTAAATTATGGGTGGGTTTTGGTTTTTATATTGGAAAGAGGGTGTTTGATTTAATCAATAACTTCCTAAAGTAGTATAGAATGTCCACAACTGTTGCTAGATTCTATGATCCAGAAGAGTTTATAAAAATAGCTTTAAAAGGTATGGTTTCTTGGGCACCTGTCAGAGACCATGAGCCATTGGATGATGAGGATGTTGTTAGAAATAGGTTGGACATGGTTGAGGTCCAAGAAAGGAGAAGAAAATGGAAAGACCTAATAAGGTCTAAGAAAGAATGGAAGGAGTCTAATAAGACATTTTCTGGTTTCTTCCCTGATAGTCCATACCTGAAAAGGATGGATGAAATGTTGAATTCATATGATACTTTGATGGCACAAGAACCACAGTTTAGTGTTGATGATGCATAGTCTCAAGGATCCCCAATTCTTGTTGCATTACATGACCAAGAACATCAAGAACAACAAGAGGAACAACACCAAGAAGAAGAGGCTAGTGAAGAAGCTACTTCCACAAGAGAGCCACCCAAAAAGAAGCAAAAAATAGGGCACAAGATGGTGCAAGATAGGAAGATCTTAGCCAAAGCTGTAATAACAGAGCATGGCAAGTATTTTAAGAAATTGAAAAAGCAAATACAGAAGGAGCCTCAGGATGAAGGCCAAGGTGATAATCAAATGACCCTGTTCCCAAAAATTGATGAAAGGGTGATGATGGCAACAAAATTAATCAAGGATGATGAATTTATAAGGTCTAAAGAATTCAAGACTTTCTTGGTCAAGTTAAAACAAAAATACTTGAGACAAATTTTAACCACAGGTGAAGGACATGTAGATAAAAATGAAGAGATTTTGAAGACACTCCAGGATTATGATCCTGAGAGTGAACTAATTACTGTGGAACAAGCAAGATTGTTGATACAAAATAGTGAGGTATTGTTGATGCCTGGTTGGGACTTATAGTCCACATTCATTATAGATCAAATTAGAAGACAGGAAGACCCTCTGTTGAAAACAGAGATTAAAATTGATGAGGTTTTGAATGGATCATGATTTGATCCTAAGTCTAAGACTTTAGCAATTTGGTCTTTGGCCCCTGCTACACATAAGCCTCTGGTTATGACCATAAGGGAGGAAAAGAGACCTAAAAGAATGATTTGGAATTTGTAGAATACCAACGATACTGAGATCACCCAGCTTATGAATCAGGTATCCTTCATAAATATGAAAAAAATAGAGGACTTATCAAAAATATATGAGACAACTTTTGGTCAAATGATGGCCCTGGCAAAGAAGCATGAGGAAGTTGTGATTCACAACCACACCTTGAAGGAACAAATAGCCAAGTTAAAGGAAGAATTGGAAGAAAGTAAGAAGAATGCATCCCCTTAGGAGGTAGAAAAATATGAGACAAATTTTGTAGTAGAGACAAAAGAAGACTTAGCACTAGCAGAAGGCCAATCTAAAGAGTTGTTACAAGGGCCAAGTATCGATATTATAACTATCATATTGCCCATACTGAAACATCAAATTGATGTTTTGAAGTAGAAGAATGACATAATACACACATTGTATGGCTCATTTCAAGAAGCCTCAAAGATAGCTACTGAAGCTATGAAATTCTTGGAGCCTACATTCAAGACCTGGTCAGGAAGAAACAAGCTAATGGATAAATTGAAGACAACCATGTTATACAGTGATGATTTTCTTGATAAATTCATAGAGACCATTGAGATGATCAATGAGGTAAATGATATGTATGCCTTCTTCAATGGAAACGCTGACTTGATAGGTAATAAGTTGCTATTATTTGGTGATCAATGCCCTCCCTTAATTCCAAAGATCTATTATGAAGCTGGTACTTTAAAGCCACAATCAGATTGGAAAACTGAATTTGATGGGATATTCAAAGATGAAGAGATGAAGCAGTGCCTAGAGAAAGATACTATAGCTAAGTATTGCAATGAATTAATTGATAACCTTTTCAAGGTTGAGAGAGATATGACAAAGTTTGTTTCCGAGGCTAGAACAGCCATGGATGCTAGATGGGCATAAGTTGTTACTAAGCTCGAGCTGGAAAAGAATTTTGATTGGACCACCGCCAAGGAAGTGAACAGATGGGATGCAGATTTTAATGGATAAGAAAGATATATTCAAACTACAACAACAAATTTTGTTCAGACTTCGCCAACTTTTTCCACCCATGTTTTGTTGTAATTTTGGCTTTTATGTCAGTTTTAAAAGTTGTTGTAAAAGATTTTGTAAATCTTTCCCATGTAGTCCGTAGCTTGTTGCATCCTCAGTTATAAAAGGATTCCAAGACTATTGGGAAAAAGATAGCCATTTTTTTCATTTGGGAGTACAAGTTCAAGTTGTATAAACTCTAGTTTAAGACCGATATATTTTGAGTAGGGTTTTGAAATTTATTTTTGAATGTAATAGCAATTTTTTATCATGAATACAAATGAAATCCATCAATAGTTTCTAAAACATATGATGAGTATTTTGTCTTCATTATTATGTTCTGAATTTTATTTAAATTGGATGCTCAAGGAATGTTCAATTTATACGTCTGTTAGGTAGATTTTGAAATATTTTTAGGGTTCTTTCAAGGAAAGATTAAAATTTCCTTAGGGTTTTTTTAGTGAGATTCAAGGTTTATAATGAATCTGATGCATTAAGTTGTCATATGTGTGAAGGTAGATATATAAGGTATATCTATTTTTATGTCAGATTTGTCATTGTTTTAAGTTCTTATTCATGAGAAATTGGTTATGAATATTCATAAGTGACTCCATACCCTAGAATAAAAAACTGGTCTATTTTCCATTGAAATAGTTGACTATCACTATTAAAATTGATCTTTATCTTTACGTTTTGATCTTTCAAATAAATGTCACAGAGGTCAATCCCTGTAATTCCATTCATATCTGCTAGAATGATTATGTGATTTGATTATTCTAAGTTAGAAGGGTATTCCTGCCCGAGTTTATGGAGCTTAAAGTGTAGAGGGTTTAAAAACCTTGTTTCTGTCATTCTATATCTTGCTTGATCAGTGTCTGGGATAAATAGAGCAAGATCGTTGAGAGTATTTCATATGTCAACAGGAAAAGGAACTAACAGAAAATGGTGACTCTACTGGGGATTTTCAAGGAATGCACGTGAAGGTTAGTTTGAAAATCCTATTTCATATATATTAATTCCTTGAGATCCAGTTTTTGAAATCACAAATTGTGTCATATCCTCTAATATCATTTGTGAAGTGAAATTTGTATTATTATTCCCAAAACCTTTTGGGTGGCGACTCTGAGTAATTGGTTATAGCGTTTCTAAGGGGAACATTTGTAGATCAAGTGTATGAAATTTCATTTTAAGTTAGGATGAGGAATGCAAAGACAAACACAAAGAATCACTCTCAAGTAACATCAGAGAGTGATGTTTCTAAAAGTTCTAGAAAGAACCACTCTAGGAAGGGAGAATCTTATAACAACACCTCTTGGAAGCCTAGATATGTAGGTCCAAGTCAGTCCTTAGGTACCATTCCTGAGAAAGAAATTACTAAACCTTTGAATCCTGAGTCTGACACCACGAGTTATTTTGAGGATATATTTAACCCTAGACCAAAGAGTGTATATCAAGAAAAAGGGGAAACATCCTCCTATTTCAAGGGTATCCCTTATGAATTTTTTGAAGACCAAAAGGGGGATAATCTGATGAATATATATGATTCTTCCAGTTCTTATATTGAAGGAGTCCTTAGAGATAATGACCTTTTGAAGAGGGAATTAGATGAATTGATCCTTATCAAGAAGAAAAATGATGAGGCTAGAGAAGAAAAAATTATAAACACCATCACTGAAAGAGAAAAATTGAAGAAATGGGTTGCCCAATTAAAATTAGCAGCTCAAGGTGAAAATGACAGATTTCATGGTTTGAATAAAGAGCTTTTTGGTGATCTAGATACATTGAGAAAAGAATGCCAAGAGAGAGAATATATGCTTAAGGAACATTATTCATGAGATATAGGCCTTGTGTTGAGACAAGTTGTTAATTATGAGAGTCAAAAGCCTCCTAAGTCTCAAATATCTACACAAGATATATCAGCAACTAATGCTAGACAAACAGATGTTGACAAAGGAACACAAAAGCTCATTGGCATTAAATTTTCTAAGCCTAAGGTTGAAGAGAGTATATCTCAAGATATGTTCTCACTTGATATGGAATTAGAAAGAAATAGAAAGGCCAAAGATGATATTGCAAAGCAGTTGGAAAAGATAGAATTAGAAGTTGTCGCTACGGAGATGAAAAGAAAGATTGATTTCTTGAATTCTCAAATTTATGCCAATGTAACAAATAATACCAATGAAACTAAAAATACTTCCATTATTCAAAATGCTAATTTCAATACAAATACCCAAACATATGGTGTAACTCAAGGAATTGCATCACAATAGGGAGGGAGTCAATTTAACAACAATATTGGTCACCAAAATGTAGGCATTTAGCCACAATATTGGTACAAATTTTCAGAGAAGACCTATCCATCTAGAAAGATATAGGAAACTATTTTTTGATGGTATCCCTGGCCAACCAAACCCTATCCCTAATGAGATCAGAGATAAGATTCACAAATTCAGTGGGAATAATGCTATAACTGGTGAGGAGCATCTAGAAGTTTTCACTGATACAATGAATGATTATGAGATTGGAGGTGAAGATGTTGTGATGAAATTGTTTATGCAGTCTCTAATTGAGGATGCAAGAGATTGGTACAAAGGTTTTCTTGATAATAGTATTTACTCATGGGATGAATTTGTGAGAAGTTTCAAGGAAATGTATGGTGACAATATAAACTCTGGTTTTATGTTGAATGAATTCAACAATTTGAAAAAAATTGCAAATGAAGGCATTGTTGAATTCAACATTAGATTTCAAAAGGCTATGTATAAATTATTCCAAGTATTAAGACTGGATGAAAATGTATGCCTCACCACATACTATAATGCTTTAGATGGGAAGATAGCTTATTTTCTCAAAGATAAAGATCCTCAAACTATGAGAGAGGCATATAAGTTGGCCATAAACATAGAAATAAATAGAAGAGCTTCTGGCAAGCTTGGCAAACGAGATGACAATAGACTCTGGAAAGAGTAAAAAACATAGTCAAATAAGAATCCCAAAGAAGAAGATAAAATGAATACATTGGTAAGTGTGGTGAAAGATCTTGTTGCTAAGGTAGAAAAAAATGAAAATGGGTTTCAAAATAATAGGCCATAGTATCAAAGGCAAGATAAGCCTTACATACTACAAGATTTTCCTTATAAAACTCAGTGGAACGATGGAAAACCTTTACCAGAAGAACAGACTGATCCTAAGAAGAAAGACATCCCTGATCCATTGAAAAACAACAATACACATAATGTAGAAAACACTCCCTGGTGCATGGGTTGTAATATGCCTCATTCCCCTTATCAATGTGCAGTAGCTCAGGGCATGGTGGAGCCACGTGAAAATATTGGAACAGAAGAAAGCCAGAATGAGAAAAAACCTACAATAAACATGTGTGCACTTACTATTGAAGATGAGAATGGTAGCTCAGAGGAAGAGCCAGAAGAAAATATGCCAATCACAGTAAATGGTACAAACACTAATTTGGAACATGTTCAATTTGGAATGCCTAATGCTGAGGAGATAAGGTTTCTTACTATTGCTGCTGTAACATAGGCAAGAAGTTCATATCAGCTTAGAAACAGAAAGGTTGATCAAAGCGGGAGACAACCTGGTTCACTTATTATCACATAAGTCATAAATGAAGAGTCTACACCTGATGTGGAGAAAACATAAAAGGGAGGAAATGAAAAGGATGTCCCAAAGGACACTCTGGTTAAGGAAAATAAAGCTACCCCTGCTAATGAGAAAAAAACAAGACAGTTGAAAGAAAATAGAGGTAACGTCACTTCTGAAAGTGTCATGAACTTCCCAACTTTTGATATGAAACAATATTTATCCCAAATGAAGGTATTTGTTCCTCTGGTTGAGATGTTCAAAATCAAAGAGCATCGAGAAGCTGCTTTTTCACTACTATTTGCTTTGCCTGATATACATGATACTACTGGTTTGAATTATGAATTAAGAGGGAAGCAAGAAGAAAAGGATAAAATCCCAATCTATGTGGAAAATGTAGTTACCCAAGAACCAGATCAGATTGATCCTTTTTATGAGACACTTCTTGTAAACAATAATTTATTAAAAAAAATTATGATAGACTCAGGAGCTGTTGCTAATGTGATGACTTACACTGTCATGAAACAATTGGGTCTAGAGGTAGATACTGCTTTTGGTAAATGTTATGCCATGGAAAATAGGGAAGTACTTGTAGTAGGAACTTTACAAGGATTAGAGGTAAAACTTTCTGCATACCCTGAAGTCATTTTTAAAATAGATGTTGTAGTTGTGGATTCACCACCTCATTATGGGATGCTTTTATCAAGACAATGTAATGCAGCTATTGGAGGACATGTACAATTGGACTTTTCCTTTGCTACTATTTCTGGAAATGGGAAAGAAGAAAAACTATTGTGAGAGCCTAGATATCCAATTTATGTTGAAAATTTTGAACCAAACATGCTGAATCGCTTTGTGGATGTAGATATGCATAATTTCAAGGTTGAAAAGATTCAACCACAATTTAAAAAGATAGATCCCATAATAGAAGAATTAGAATTGCAACAACATGGACTATGGAAATGTATTTTGATGGAGCATGCTCTAGAGAAGGATCAGGAGTTGGTGTACTATTTGTCTATCCATCAGGTAGTACTTTCAAGTACTCATTTATGTTGTCCTTTCAATGTACAAATAATACAGTTGAATATGAGGCATTGTTGTTGGGATTAGAAATAGAAATCAAGCATGGCATTAAGTTATTAAGATTTTTTGGTGATTCAGAGCTAGCCATATCCCAAATTAGATCAAAATATGCTGCTAAAAATGATAGGCTAAAATAGTATAAGAATGTTGTATGGGATAGCATTGAATTCTTTGATGCATTTTCCATTGACTAGATAGAGAGATCTAAGAATATCATGGCAGATTTTTTGGCTAATGTGGCCTTTAAAAATGATGATTTAACGCTAGCAGGAGTATCTATTGTGGAAACCAAGACTAGGCCTGCCATTCCTGATAATGTATATAATTGGTAGGTTTTTGAAAGTGATGAAGATATCCTTAATTTCATTCAATGTGTGGATAATTATGAAGGGAAAGTCATTGACTGTAATAATTTGATAGAGATTATTGATGGGAAATAAACCATATTTGGCAATGAAATTATGCAGTTACAAACAAATGAAATCCCTAAAGGACTAACTCAATTGGAGGGATTGTTTACTGATAATGATAGTCACATGTGCCAAAAGTCTACAACCAAATTGGATGAATTTGGGGAGGTAAACTTGGGATCAGAGTGTGAACCTAAGATTGTATATATTGGAAAGAAGTTGGCTCCTCATGTGAGAATAAATTTGATTAGCTTGCTGAAAAAATTGAAACATATTTTTTCTTGGTCTTATGAAGACCTTAAGGCTTATAGGGAAGATCTCTTTCAACATGAAATTCCATTAAAAGATGATATTAAGCCTTTTAGACAAAAACAGAGGCCAATCAATCCTTTGCTGGCCCCCAAAATGCAGCAAGAGTTGATAAAGCTCAGAGAGGTTGGGATAATAAAGCCAATCAGACATTCTTCTTGGGTGTCCAATTTAGTCCTAGTCAGAAAGAAAAATGGAGACATCAGGCTATGTGTTGATTTTAGAAACCTCAATGTAGCTTCTCTAAAAGATAATTATTCTTTTCCTAACATGGAGGCAATGCTACAAAGAGTTGCTGGCTATGATTTTCTATCTAGGATGGATGCTTTTTCTAGTTACAACTAGGTGCTGGTTCAAGAATCTAAACAATTTAAGACAACTTTTACTACCCCAAGGGGTACATATGTCTATGTGAGAATGCCTTTTGGCCTGATGAATGCATGAGCTACTTTCCAAAGAACCATGGATGTGGCTTTTAAGGAGTTTGTAAATATAATTATGGAAGTGTATCAAGATGATTTAACTGCATATTCCCAAAAGGTTGAGGATCATTGTAAACACTTGGAAAATATTTTTACTAAAGCCTTGGAATATGGGATTTCATTAAATCCAAATAAGTGTCACTTTTTTGTGATAGAAGGTAAGTTATTGGGGCATATAGTGTCCAAAGAAGGTGTTAGGATTGATCCTGAAAGAGTGGAAGCCATTAACAAAGTCTTGCCCCAAAAAAATATCAAAGGTGTCCAGTCTTTCCTTGGGAAGGTAAATTTTGTAAGGAGGTTCATTGCAAAATTTGCTGAGACAATAAAGCCCATTGTTAAATTACTAAAGAAAAATTCTAAGTTTGAATGGGATAAGGATGCTCAATCAGCTTTTGATGAGATAAAGGTAGCTATTCAGCAAGCACCTATATTGAGATCTCCAGATTATGAAAAGCATTTTTCTATATTTTCTTTTGCTTCATTCCATACAATTGCTGCAGTGCTTTTGCAAAAGGATGATGAAGATTTTGATCATCCCATAGCATTTTTCAGTAAGTCTCTGCGAGTAGCAGAACTTAATTATGAGATAATGGAGAAACAAGCATATGCATTGGTCAAAGCGGTCAAGTTTTTTAGACCTTATCTAGTTTGTGCAAAAATAATTGCTTATGTGCCACATGCTATAGTGAAAGATATATTGTCTCAATCTGAAGTTACTGGAAAAAGATGTAGATGGATCAACAAGGTCCAAGAATTTAATCTGGAAATTCAAGTCACCAAATTGGTAAGGGGTTTGGGTTTGGCCAAGCTCATGACTAGTATAGAATTGCAGCCATGGTATACTGATATTGTGTTTTTTCTGAAAAATGGTAAATGTCCAGAACATATATCAGATAATAAAAAAAGGACTCTAAAGTTGCAGGCTCAAAGGTATGTCTTGATACAAGGTGATTTATTTTGGAAGAATAGGGATGGAATTTTATTATCTGTTTGGATGAATCACAATCTAAAAGAGTCTTGAATGAAATGCATAATGGTGTGTGTGGGGGGTATTATTTTTCCAAGACCACAACTCACAAAATAATCAGAGCTAGATTCTATTGGCTGTGTATTTTCAAAGATACTCAGAAGTTTGTATAGAGGTGTGAACCCTGCCAAAGTTTTTCTTCTAAGATGAAATTTTCAGGAGCTTTGCTTTTAAATCCTATGACTGTTGAAGCACCTTTTACAAAATGGGGCCTTGATTTTATTGGTGAATTCACAAAGAAATCTAGTGGAGGCCATAGTTGGATTCTTGTGGCTACAGACTATTTCACAAAATGGATAGAGGCAATTCCATTAAAAAGGGCTACCAGTAAGGTAGTAATGGATTTCTTGATGGATAATATTCTGACAAAATTTGGTGTGCCCACTAAGTTAATCATGGACAATGCCATGTGTTTTAGGTCTGAGGAGTTTAAGGAATTTTGTGAAGACTATGGTATTATTGTATCTTATTCCTCACCATATCATCCTCAAGAAAATGGACACACTGAGTCCAGCAACAAAAGAATCATGAAAATCATTAAGAGGATTTTGGAGAAAAATAAAAAGTCTTGGCATTCAAAATTGAAGTTAGCCCTTTGGGCTGACAAGGTAATAGTGAAAAGAGAAATAGGGGTGTCCCCTTTTGAAATGGTCTATAGAACTTAGGCAAGATTGCCTTTAAATAATTTGTTACCTGTGTATAAATTTCTGCAAGAAGAAGAGTTTGAAGAACAAGAACCCATGATGGAGAGGATGGATCAATTGGTGGAACTAGAAGAAATAAGAGCAGAGGCACATAAAAGAAATATGAAGCTCCAACAGTAGTCCAAGCACTTGTTTGACAAAAGAGCAACTGAAAGAAAATTTTAGATAAATGATATGGTGCTTCAATGGAATGCTAGGAAAGAAGAGAATGGAAAACATGGTAAATTTGAACCATTATGGATGGGCCCCTTTGTAGTCTAGGAATTTCAAGGTCAAGATTCTTATTTTTTGGAAGAACCTAATGGTGAGATACAGGAATTGCCATTGCATGGACAATTCCTAAAACATTATTTCTCATAAAAAAAAATTTCCATGCACAATAGAATAGGTTTCTCTGTTTTAGTTTGGTTTTGTTGTGTGTGCATGTATAGTTTTGCTTCAGTTTGTGGTCTGTCTCCCAGAGTTTTGGTTTCTAATGTTAATCTTGCAATTAACTTTCCATAGTCAGAGCCATTGTTAGCACTGTATATTGGAAATTTTTTTAATTCCAAGCTTTGGCAATTTTCTCGCATCTTTTGGTTCAGAATCCATGTCTCTTCATGCCAAAAAGTCAAATTATGGTTAAGTCTTCAAAAATGCCTTGTTTCAAGGATCAGTCGGGCAATTGTGCTCATTTTTAAAGTATCTTTCTAAGTGAACAAGTGAGTGATGAGTCATTTTTGGTTGAATCGCACAGTCGTGGTCATGTCTGGATGAGCTAAGTTAGCAGCGCGAGTGAGTGACGAGTCATTTTGGGCTGAAACACACAGTCGTGGTCATGTCTGGATGAGCTAAGTTAGCAGCACGAGTGAGTGACATGGTCATTAAAATGTGTTAATCGTGCAATCAGGATGTCTTTTTGATGTTGAGTTGTTAGTCAGTGACTGAGTGAGTTGAAACAATTTGTTTGTCATTCACTCGTGAAGGTCTAAGTCTTTTGTTAAAAAGCTTAGTGAGTCAGCGAGTAGTTAAGTCTTGGTGTATTGCGCAGTTGCGGTGATCTTATGTCTTTAGTTTTTGGGTCCGTGACTAAGCGAGAAATATAAAGTGAAGTCTAGTCATTCACTTGGGATAATTTTTTGTTCATATCTTTTGAGCCTGCGAGTGCGTGAGGAAGTCAGCTTATAAGTGTCACTCACTCATTCGAGTTCTAACTAATGTTCTTTTTGCAGTGCAAGTAAGTGTTGCATTATGTTTTGGTCATCAAATGGTTCCACTCGTTCAGTAGCATTGGAATTTTTCAAGATTTTGAAGTGCGTGACTAAATAAATCATGTTGGTTACCACTCACTCACAGATGAAGTGTTAATTAAAGTTTTGAGCCCGTGAGTGCACAATGAAGGAAATTGGAGGTTGTCGCTCAGTCGCTCATGAAGGAAGTTAAGTCAAAAAAGATCAGCGAGTGAGCGATTGATGAATTATAAAGTTTTGTGAAGATACTCGCTCAGTCGCGAAGGATCTAATCATGAAGAATTTTCAGCAGTGAATGCGCGACTAAGAATAAAAGAAAAGGGTCATCGATCACTCGCTCATAGTTTTGAGCTAAAATATTTTGTAGTGCAATTGAGCGACCAAGTAAAAAGTACATAAAGAAAATGGTCACCGCTCACTCGCAGAGGTATAAAAACAAATCAAAAAGGCATAGTGACTGTGCAACTAGAAAATAATTCATGACTATTTTGAGTCATCGCTCACTTGGGCACATCCAAGCATGATGAGCTAGAGCTCAGCAAGTGCGCAACCAAGGAAGGATTGAGCGATAAAATTTTACCCGCTCACTCTCGTGGGTTTCAAAAAAGTAAAGTATTGAGTAGCGATTCCACGATTGATATAAGGAATAGTGTTGTCACTCACTCGTGCAAGTGTAAATACAAAGGATAAAGAGGTAGCGAGTATGTGATTGCAAAATAATAAAGTTTCCATCTAGGTCATTGCTCAGTCATGAATGACATAAGCTCAAGCAAAGAAGAGACCGTGAGTGTGCGACTGGTTGTAAGGAAAGGTCTTATCGCTCACTCGCAAGGACAAATTTGAATGTAAGAAAAGGACGGCAAGTAAGTGACAAGTTGACAAGTGGCTCATTCTAAGCTTACGAAGGCAAAAAGAGAAAAAGTGAGTACTCTTTTCCAGCTGGGATCAAACAGTGTGAATTAATGACAACATTAGTTACAGAGATATGATTGTATGACACTGCAAGTGCGAGAATTTGGCATTCAAGTGGACAAGACACCGATTAGATGGCTATAAATATGAATTATTGAGCTTGATTTTGTACAACTCTTGTTTATGCCTTGAAGATTTTGTTGTGAAAGCAACATAGCTTATTTTTCTGCGATAGAAATTTGAGAAAGAAAGATGAGTCAAGATACTACCAGTGCGACCTCACAAGAGTCTGAAAAGAATAAGGTTGTAGCAAAGAAATATGTGGAGAAATTTGCTGAATTGCTGCATGGAACATCAAATGCAAATAGTGCTAACTGGGATGAGTGGGAAGGTAGATGGTGTAAATGTAGAAATCCTATCACTCCAGGATTCTCTGGTAATGCTCTATTTCACTATTTTTGGAATAATAGAGTTAAAGTTGTCCCAATTAGTAATCCCTGGGAATTAAACATGGCTAAATTAATTGTGCCTAATGTATATGTGGAAAAAGAATTAATTAGGGAATTGGCTAAGAATTATTGCCTAGTAGCTAGGGTAATTAGGAAAAAGAACAAGGAAGCCCTAGTGTACATCAATAGAAGATCAATAGCAGAGGTCTTTGGGATTACTGGTGCATTGTGCACAGAAATTGATTTAGAGAAGATAAAAGGAAATTATAAAAAGAGGGATAAATTGATCAAGAAATATGAAATGCCCAGATTCATCCCTAGGGTAAACAGAAACCCGGTAATCAAGATAGAAACTCGGTAATCATCCCAGATAATGTTATACCTTCATTTGATTTGTCCATTTTTCATCATTATGTCAAGTGCATAGTATATGGCCTGAGCAGGGTATTAGGTTTTGATGGAGATTCTACTGTTTCTGAGGACCTACTAATGATTGCTATGAACATTCAACACCCAGAGGTCAATTTAGATTATGATTATGTGGGGTACCTAGTTGAAGCTATACATGTTGCACTGGTAGATATACAGAAGAATTTCCCTATCCCAACTTTCAAACATTATTCTCATCTAATGTTTATGATTATGTTCTACAACAAGGCCTCCATGGAAAAAGAACTAGAACTGTTTGATTCAGAATATGGTGTCAGTATGCCAATTCAAAGGTGGACCCTGGTATGGGATAGTGCTACTATAAATTCATCTTTTGTATGTTTCTATAATTGGATTGTGGATCCAATCTTTGATTTACTAGGAGCTGATAGGGAGAGATTGCCAATTGAGGTTAGGAGAGTTATAAGGCCTTGGAAATTTGTTGAAAATTGGCCAATCACTCACAATTGGGGAGCTTTCTTTTTGTTTGATCATATCACTATCATTAAGTTATATGGTTGTTCTCAACCTCCTCATGTTCTCCCTAAGTTAATGCCTCTAAGAATTACATTTCTAGAGTTCATTTTGAAAATTACCGTGGTTGATAAAGAATTCTTAGAAGGACATAGGAGGGGTACTTTTGTCCCTAGATTATGGGTAGGTTTTGGTTTCTCTATTGGAAAGAGGGTGGTTGATTTAATCAATAAATTCCTAAAGCAGTATACAATGTCAACAACTATTGCTAGATTCTATGATCCAGAATAGTTTATAAAAATAGCTTTAAAAAGTATGGTTTCCTAGGCACCTGTTAGAAACCATGAGCCATTGGATGATGAGGATGTTGTTAGAAATAGGTTGGACAGGGTATTGGTCCAAGAAAGGAGAAGAAAATGGAAAGACCTGATAAGAGCTGAGAAAGAAAGGAAGGAGTCTGATAAGACATTTTCTGGTTTCTTCCCTGATAGTCCATACCTGAAAAGGATGGATGAAATGTTGAATTCATATGATACTTTAATGGCACAAGTACCATAGTTTAGTGTTGATGATGCAGAGTCTCAAGAATCCCCAATTCCTATTGCATTACATGACCAGGAACATCAAGAACAACAAGAGGAACAACACCAAGAAGAAGAAGAGGTTGGTGAAGAAGCTACTTCCACCAGAGAGCCACCCAAAAAGAAGCAAAAAATAGGGCACAAGATGGTGCAAGATAGGAAGAGCTTAGCCAAAGCTGTAATAATAGAGCATGGCAAGTATTTTTGAAAATTGAAAAGGCAAATATAAAAAGAGCATCAGGATGAAGGCCAAGGTGATAATCAAATGATCATGTTCCCAGAAATTGATGAAAGGGTGATGATGGCAATATAATTCATCAAGGATGATGAATTTATAAATTCTAAAGAATTCAAGACTTTCTTGGTCAAGTTAAAACAAAAAAACTTGAGACAAAGTTTAACCATAGATGAAGGAAAGGCAGATAAAAATGAAGAGATTGTGAAGACACTCCAAAATTATGATCCTGAGAGTGAACTAATTACTATGGAACAAGAAAGATCGTTGGTATAGAATAGTGAGGTGTTGTTGATGCCTGGTTGGGACTTATAGTCCACATTCATTATAGATCAAATCAGAAGACAGGAAGACCCTCTGTTGAAAATAGAGATTGAAATTGATGAGGTTTTGAAGGGATCAAGATTTTATCCTAAGTCTAAGACTTTAGCCATTTGGTCTTTGGCCCCTGCTACACAAAAGCCTTTGGTTATGAACATAAGGGAGGAGAAGAGAGCTGATAGAATGATTTGGAATTTGTAGAATACCAGCAATACTAAGATCACCCAGCTTATGACTTAGGTATCCTTCATGAATCTGGAAAAAATAGAGGACTTATCAAAAAGATATGAGACAACTTTTGGTCAAATGATGGCCCTGGCAAAGAAGCATGAGGAAGTTGTGATTCACAAACACACCTTGGAGGCACAAATAGTCAAGTTAAAGGAATAATTGGAAGAAAGTAAGAAGAATGCAGCCCCTCAGGAGGTAGAAAAAGATGAGACAAATGTTGTAGTAGAGACAAAAGAAGACTCAACACTAGTAGAAGGTCAATCTAAAGAGTTGTCACAGGGGCCAAGTATTGATATTATGACTATCATATTGCCCATACTACAACATCAAATTGATTTTTTGAAGTAGAAGACTAACATAATACACACATTGTATGGCTCACTGCAAGAAGCCTCAAAGACAGCTGTTGAAGCTATGACATTCTTGGAGCCTACATTCAAGACCTGGTCAGGAAGAAATAGGCTAATGGATATATTGGGGATAGCCATGTGATACAGTGATGATTTTCCTAATAAAATCACAGAGACCATTGAGATGATCAATGAGGTAAATGATACATATGCCTTCTTTAATGGAAAAGCTAAGTTGATAGGTAATAAGTTTCTATTATTTGGTGATCAGTGCCCTCCCTTAATTCCAAAGATCTATGATGAAGTTGGTGCTTTAAAGCCACAATCAGATTGGACAACTGAATTTGATGGGATATTCAAAGATGAAGAGATGAAATAGCACCTGGAGAAAGATACTGAAGCCAAGTATTGCAATGCATTAATTGATAACCTCTTCAAGGTTGAGAGAGATATGGTAAAGTTTGTTTCCGAGGCCAGAACAACCCTGGATGCCAAATGGACAAAAGCTATTACTAAGCTCAAGCTGGAAAAGAATTTTGATTGGCCCACCGCCAAGGAAGTGAACATGTGGGATGCAAAGTTTAAGGGATAAGAAAGATATTTTCAAATTGCAACAACAAATTTTGTTCAGACTTCGCCAACTTTTGCCACCCATGTTCTGTTGTAATTTTGGCTTTTATGTCAGGTTTAAAAGTTGTAAAAGATTTTGTAAATCTTTCCCATGTAGTCTGTAGCTCGTTGCATCCTTAGTTATAAAAGGATTCCAAGACTACTGGGAAAAATATAGCCATTTTTTCATTTGGGAGTACAAGTTCAAGTTGTATAAACTCTAGTTTAAGACCGATATATTTTGAGTAGGGTTTTGAAATTTATTTTTGAATGTAATAGCAATTTTTGATCATGAATACAAATGAAATCCATCAATAGTTTCTAAAACATAAGATGAGTATTTTGTCTTCATTGTTGTGTTCTAAATTTTATTTAAATTGGATGCTTAAGGAATGTTTAATTTATACGTCTATTAGGAAGATTTTGAAATAGTTTTAGGGTTCTTTCAAGGAAAGATTAAAATTGCCTTAGGGTTGTTTCAGTGAGATTCAGGGTTTATAATGAATTTTATGAATTAAGTTGTCATATGTGTGAAGGTAGATATATAAGGTATATCTATTTTTATGTCATATCTTTCATTGTTTTAAGTTCTTGTTCATGAGCAATTGGTTATGAATATTCATAAGTGACTCCATACCCTAGGATAAAACACTGGTCTATTTTCCATTGAGATAGTTGACTATCACTATTAAAATTGATCTGTATCTTTATGTTTTGATCTGTCAAATAAATGTTGCAGAGGTCAATCCCTGTAATTCCATTCATATCTACTAGAATGATTCTATGATTTGATTACTCTAAGTTAGAAGGGTATTCCCGCCCGAGTTTATGGAGCTCAAAGTGTAGAGGGTTTAAAAACCCTATTTCTATCATTCTATATCTTGCTTGATCAGTGTCTTGGATAAATAGAGCAAGCTCGTTGAGAGTATTTCATATGTCAGCAAGAAAAAGAACTAACAAGAACAACAAAAGATGAATTAGGTTATCAAGAACCAGATTCAAGGCTACCGAGCAATAGAGGTATTGATCAATCACAATAGGTGATACATTATACATGTAATCTTTAGAGGATATGTAATAAAAAATTGTAGATTACACATACTCAGGTCACTGAATATTTTTTACTACATTCTAAAAAGTGTAGAAAATAGAAGAAATCCTTAAAATGTTTAACAATCCTATAGAAGAAACCTATACCTTGAGCACAATCCTTAAAATGTTTAACATTCCTATCAACAAGATGGGAAATAGTTCGTAAGAATTTAATACCATGTTCATAATTGTGAATCAAATTCCTTAAACCTTCTACTAAGGAGATGATTTCTAAATTAGAATTTTGTTGACTTAACCATTTCTCAAAATTTTCAAAGTCATGGGAAAGATTTTGCACTTTGGTAGGAGGAAATCATCATGAGAAGAGTGGGAAGAAGGATTCTCAACCATAGTAGGAATGTCATTAGTAGGCATGTGTGTCTCATCAAGATTCCTAGGAAATAAAGATGACTTGGGATCAAAGGAACCCATAAGTATACAAAATCTCCTAACTGGAATGCTATAGGTGGGACTCAATTTTATAACACTTGCACATAAGAAAATATAGATCTAACAATTACACTTATGAATTTTGGAAGAGATATGAAAACACTCACTAAATTAATGCAACATTAATTGAATTAAGCAAAAAATATAATGAATAATACATCTAACTATGGGATGAAAAGTGAGGATCTATTGCATATAAAAGGGATCTAACACCAGAATAAAAATGGAATGTCATGCATTGGGTTCACCAAAATGCACAATAAAAAAAAGGGGGAAGAGGCAAGATACTCAAGGGATTTGTCCACCTTTTTCCTAAAGAACAATTGGAAGGAAGATGACCCAATAGGATCAAGTAGGGCTTAAGAACTAAGTTAATGTAATGATCCTTCATGATAGTAATTGAGAATAAAATATATAAAATGATCTAATGATGTAAGATAAATACTAAAATAGGTGAAATTAAGCAGTTTCAAAAAAGACTGACTAACTAAAAATAGATAGGAAGCTACAATGACCTTAAATGGAAATCAAAAGTAGAACTGACCTATGATATGAATATAAGGTAGATTTTATAGGCACAAAATGGTTGGGGCATTTTGTTCCTGGGAACAATAAGCTTAGCGTGTTTTGTTCCTAGGAGTTCTACCTGAAACTTTGACAACTGATCTTGTAGATCCCAATCTTTCTAGATTTTGTCCCAATAGTTGTGCCACTTGTACCTACACATACAAAAATAGGGAAAAGGTTGTAGAAATTATTTTTAATTGGTAAAACCTTTTTTTAGGAATCAAACTTGAAAATGAAATGAAATACAAAGGTAAATATTTTATCTACCTTGCCAATACTTTTATGAACAAATATTGAGATTGCACATATTCATGAAGATGGTTGAATTGTAGTTGTTGACCTTGGAATGTAGAAAGGAATCAAGGATGTCGTCACAAATGCATATATCTATGAATTTCACTCCAAGATCTTCAATTTTGTTATAATTTATTGAACACTTGATATGGGGAAAGTATGTGTGAGAACAAACAAAGGATCTTCTTTTTTGCTCGAGAACTCCTCGACTTGGCCATCGTGGGAGAGAAGCTTTCTACAATGGAGAATATTGCCTTTATAATGCCTTGGATTCTTGGAGAGATACTAGATCTTGGATCCTTACTTTCAAATCATGAGTTCACTTGATTTCTTCTTTATCATATTCTTCTTGGTTATGGTTAGAAAATTGAGGAGAGATAGGGTGTGTATATACCTAATCACACATTTCAAGATTCAAGATTAAGCCAGACCAACCTAGGATCTAATTTACCACCAAAACACCACAACAAGGCTCTAGTTCAAATTTGGGCCCAAACCCTGGGGAGAAAAACACCCTAGGAATTTCGTTCCTAGGAACATAAAGTCCTAGGCATTATATACCTAGGAAAAAGCACTAGAATTTAAATGGGAATCTAGGAAGATAGGGAAAATGTCAGATTAGGGGAAGATAGGTAGTTGGATCAAGCATAACAGACATGAAACCTCAAAATCACCAAAATAGGGCCTAACTGAGCATCCAATTATGGGTGCTAATTTTTTAGGACGATACAATATGAATCTTGGATAAAAAAATTATTGATCATGTAGTTATAAAATCTATCCAAAGTAGAAAAATAGAAGGAATGATAATGAGATTAGATATGAACAAGGCTTACAATAGGGTATCATAATATTTTATTATAAATGTGAAGTAGAAGCTTATATTTAATGAATCATGGTGTAAGTGGGTTTAGAGATGCATCTCATCTACTTCTTATGTGGTCCTTATTAATAGATTTTCATATGAATTATTCACAACTAGAAGGAGCCTAAATTAGGGTGATCCATTCCCATCCTTCCTTTTCCACACTTTGCCTTAGGTTCTTAGTAGGAACATCCAAACCAATGTTAGAAATGGTGAACTCAAAGGGTTGCATGTTTTATGTTAGGTCAATAACATCACTCGTCTTCAATTTTTAGATGATACTCTTCTATTAAAAGAGGCTATGAGAAGGGAGGCTAGTGCCTTCAAGAAATTTTTGAATCTATATGAAAAATCTACAAGTAAAAAAGTGAATGAGAATAAGTTTTTTATATAATTTTTGAAGGCACCCTTCTTGGAGAGCCTAGAGATTCAAAGGATTTTGGGCTATGCGATGTTGGTCATCTTCCAAGAACATATCTAGGCATGCATCAAGTTTTTATAAATGTTAATTGGAAAGATTAGGTACTGAGAGGGGGGTGTGAATCAGTTTTAACAAACTTCAAACTCTTTTTCTCTGAATTAAACTTTGATCCTTTTAACCATAATCGGTAGTGTTCTCAGTATTACTGATAGATTGTAACACAAACATAAACTAAATAAAAAAATCACAATCAGATTCACACCCATAACAATTTTATTTTGGTTACGTAGAAACCCTTGGTCAGAGGAAAAAACTACGTTGGGGATGACACCCACAACTCTTTACTGCAGATAAAAAAAATTTCCTGTTAGGGCTACAATATGTCACCTTCCGAGTGACTCACCTGATTAGGAGTGACTAATATATTTTTAAGTGTATCTACAATCCTATTAAGACTACTCTGCTAAGAGATTCAAACCTGCCTATACGTCATTCACCCTGTTAAAGGATTTACAAAAAGTACATACAATAAAGAACTTCTAAGTCCTATTAGAGACTACCCAATTAAGGAATTTACTTTACCTTGTAGAAACTATTAGAATTATTTACAAATTACTAATGAATTGTATGTGCTTCCTTCTAAATCTGATTATATCCCTTAAGTTCACAATCTCTATTCTCTATTTTCCTCTGCTTATGATTCGCTTCTCTTCGATTGCTTCTTCTCTAATATGTTCCTTAATAAATTTTAATATCCTTCTCCCATCCTTCATTCCCAATCTTTGATCTTAGGGTTAACCAAAATCTTAATCTGAATCTTCCCATAAAACATTTTTTTGTTTTACCTCTTGTTGGTTGCTTCATGCTTTCCTTTAGGTCTGATAGTGGTCAACTTATGATAGTTGACCTCTATATTCTGATAACTCTTCCTTATTTATTATAGTAGTCCCGATACTATTTGACATAAATGACAAAAATTATCATTAACTTATCATCATTCCAATGATGTTCAACAATAAATCCTTCTACTAGTGAGTAAGGTAGTGTTTTAAGTAGATTAAATAGAATGTTGGACTCTCAAGAAGGATGCTAGTTGTCTTTAGTGGGCATAATTATTCTCATCAAAGCCTCCATCTCTATTTTCCATGTCAACAATATCTTAGTTTTTCAACTTCCTATAGTGTCCTAAATTGTAAGCATGTACAATTTCAGTCCTTAGTTTGGGCCGATTTTAGTGTTCAAGGATTCCATGCACCATTAGCCTTTTTTATATGCATTTACTTAATAAATATTTAAATATTTATCCTTTATTAAATTAATTTACAATAATTTCCTTAATTTTAGGCATGTCCTCTTTAATTATTTTGCCTATTTATCAACTCTTCCATACATAGGCCCTATTCCATTATGAGTGGCCTTTTGTATTTATTTTGACTTCAAATTCAAATTTTGTGTACATTTTGGGTATCCTCGTACCCTCATTGACTCCTAGCTCAATTTTGAGCCTTAATTGGCTAGAATTTGGTGCTCCATAAGGCACAGGGCGAGATAGGTAACCCAATTCCCCGATGTTAGAATAGTCCCAAAGGATAACTAAGAGGGGGGGTGAATCAATTATCAATAACTTTAATTCTTTTCCTTCTTTAACTTCAGAATACAACAAAGTAAATGCTTCATCAGATAACATAGTACAAAACACACAATTTGACTATGGGGAAACCAAATGGTAAAAAACCCGGTGGAAATTAGCACCCACAATGAACTATACTTGTTTATAGTAATCCCTGTTAGACGATATCTCAACCCTGTTAGGAGTTGTACTTTATAATGCAATAAGTATAGTGACCTGGTTAATGGTTGGACCCTGTTAGGAGTCTTTTACAAATAACCCTATTAGGGATGGTGGACTCACTGTCCAAAAGCTCACTGCTTGATGGTGAAGGCTACAACCTTCTGTATAATAGATATGCACTATATCTGATGATGAACTGTAGAGTAGACCAACTATCTTGATCAGTTCCAGTGTATTACAATCTTCTACTTCTTCTTCACATAGACTCTTGATGAATGAACCAACTCTGATAATCTTCTCTGTACATTTTTCTTCTCTTTTCGTATCATTCACACTTAGCGTGTCACATGGGTAAAATCACAAACCTGTGTCACACTTTAACAAAGGAAGAGGACCACGACATGAAAAACTGTTGAACTTTAACGACATAAAAGTGATATTTGTGTTTAGAATTTGAAAATGATGTAAACTAATGAAATGTGTAA
>MU224579.1:2166287-2188767 GCA_018584345.1 Thuja plicata
GATGTGTTATCATTTTGTTTTTCCAATCCAGATAATTTTCTCCATCGAACTTAGGGCTTTCTTTTCTGAAGTAAGACATCTGATCTACCTTAAGTTGTTAGGCTTCTTCTCCAAGGCACTTGGCTCTAATACCAATTGTTAGAATAGTCTCAAAGGATAATTGAGAGGGGGGGTGAATCAGTTATCAATAACTTTAATTCTTTTCCTTCTTTAACTTCAGAATACAACAAAGTAAATGCTTAATCAGATAACACAGTACACAACACAAAATTTGATTATGGGGAAACCAAATGGTAAAAACCCTGGTGGGAATTAGCACCCACAATGAACTATACTTTTTTATAGTAATCCCTCTTAGAATATATCTCAACCCTGTTAGGAGTTGTACTTTACAATGCAATAAGTATAGTGACCTGGTTAAGGGTCGAACCCTGTTAGGAGTCTTTTACAAATAACCCTGTCAGGGGTGGTGGACTCACTGTCTGAAATCTCACTGTTTGATGGTGAAGGCTATAACATTCTATATAATAGATATGCACTATATCTAATGATGAACTATAGAGTAGACCTGATGTCTTGATCAGTTCCAGTGTATTACGATCTTTTACTTCTTCTTCACATAGACTCTTGATGAATGAACCAACTCTGATAATCTGCTCTGTACATCTTTCTTCTCTTTTCGTATCATTCACACTTAGTGTGTCACATTTGACTTGCTATAAGTATCTTCCTCAAAGTATGAGATCATGGGACCTGTAAGACAACTCTTCATAACATCCTTGTTAGCTCTACTAAGCACGCAAGCATTATTACAACCGTGCAAGTATAAACTGAATAGACGCGACGCTTCACTAAGTCAGCCTCACCAAATTAACTCTAACTTTGCAATCTTCTTGAAACACGTTTAGTTCCTTTAGATTAATATCATCAACTCATAACTAATCATGAATATACACACGCATATACTGAAGATAGGCGCAACTCAAGAAATACGTGATATACGTCGGCCCTAAATAGTTACACTTCTAGAACTGTAACTGCCAATAAAAGAATTACATAACTTGACTAAAACATCATATCTGGATCTGCGTGTATGAACATAACATCATAAACATGTCAAAAACATGTATCTAACCACACAATTCTTCATGTCATCATTATGATAAGTACATACAGAATTGCTACTATGTATTATATGTTGTCATCAATGACAAACATACAATCAATCAACTACTCAGAATCAAATCTCCAACACCCGAGAGGTGCCCCATTCCGCATAAAGGTGACCCAAATTTAAATTGGAGAAAGGTCTTGGGTTTTTAGAAAGATATCCAAAACCCCATTTGTCCCCTTCAAGTTGTGAGCCCAAAATAATTTGGAGAGACATAAAAGCAATGTTACCTCCCTCATTTTGGCATTCATTATCAATCCAAGAATTCAATCAAGCAATTCAAGAGCACATGATTCAATCAATACAATAAGGAAATATATTTACATTGATATTCATGCAATCATCAAGCATGGAAGACATGGAGTAATGTCTAGATCCAAGAATTAGTGAAGGTTTCCATGATCTTCCTATCCTATATCCAAGGTCAATACAACATTTACGATCCTTTCAATCATCTTCATGAGAAATTCAACACTTGTGAAGGTATAATATATTGTTAAGTCTTCACTACTAACAACATGCTTTCCTTTTTATGCATTTTAAAGTCAATTTCAAGGTTAATTCCTAAATAGGGGTTTGACAAAGGCCCCCCTTTTCCCCAATAATTTCCCCATTTTTGTGTGTGGAGGTGATAGGTGGCATAATTGTAGAAAAAGTTGTAGGTGGATCTAACAGAGAGTTATAGGTGGAAAAAGTTTCATTAGAATTTTTTGTTTCTTAGGCACTTCCTAGGGCCTTAGGTGACATTGGTCTCCCTAGACCCTCCAAGTTACCCAATTCCTGGCACTCCAAGCTAAAATTTGGATCATAGGTTAAGCATTTTTGGGGATTTATAGATCTAGTATTAGAATTGGGTTTGTTTTCTACAATCTATCTCATACATATTGTTTACATTCTTTCCCTACATTCTTTCATTTCTATTTTACATAGTTGATTTCAACTCCGTAGTGAAGGAATCCCTGCATCCCCCTAGAGCTTGAACCTTCGTGGACCATCTTTCATTCCAATGTGTGGGATAAATTAGGGTGTGAGCTTCCTATTTTGATCATCTATCCTAGTGATTTCCTATCGCATCCCATTTTATTTCATCACATTTTTATGAATCCAATGTATCTTAAATTCCCTTTAATTTTGATTTATATGTCTATATATATTTTATATATGCATCTTCCTTTATATTTATTTGCATTAGGTTATATGATAAAATATGTATTAACTTATTCATGGTGGTTCTTGTATTTTTATAAAATTGATGTGTTCTTGCATTATCTTTATTGGAAATGATGTGTTTCTTTCTTTAATACAATGTTTAAATGATCAATTTATTAGTAATTTGCATTGTTTAGACATTTTCCTTTTGTCTTACTTTGTGTATTATTTTCAAAAGCTTGAGTCCTACATATAATATCCTTGTGAGAATAGTTTGTAGACTTTTTGGTTCCTTTAAAGGTGTAGATCTCGAGTCCTCTAATGTATTCCATATGAATGTAGATGATACTATTATTCCTACCAATTACATACCTACTATTTTTGAAAATCCATCTTCCCATTCTTTCTCATGATTTATAAAATATTGAATATTGGTTAATTCAAGAACGTTCTAATAGTGAGGCAGTCCCCTTAGTTTAAGGATTCAGGAAGTTGATTCACAATGATGACAATGGTGTTAAATTTTTGCATGACATATCCCATCTTATTGGTGATAATTTCAATTCCATGAGAATTTGTTTCAAAACCCTTAACCTTTCCAATCCTAATATTGAGAATTCAATTTCTATTCCAACATATTTACCTAATGTGCCTACATATGCTACACTTAACATGGCTACATCTATTCATAATATCAATCATACACATGTTAAGCTTGGAGGAATTCCTAATCCTAACATACCTCCTCCTATGAGTGTTCCATGTATTTCCCATCCATCATCTATACCTACTTACTATAATGTCTCATTATCATATTCAAATGCTCCATCTATTTCTCATAACATTTTGTATCCTTCATTATCCAATATGACTAATACCAACATATCCACCAAGGTAACCATTAATAACTTTTCCCAAAGTGTTTAATATTTGCAACAACAAATTGCTTATATAAACCACTCCATATATAATATACCAACTTGTGATATTTCTAGCTCATTATCCCATAACATCATTTGTGTCATTATACCTCAATAAATAAAAATACCTACCTTGGAACCATACAATAGAAAAGGTGACCCCTTGAATCCTGTTAAGACATTTCAAACCTTATGTAGTGACTTCTCTAATTTTATCAAAGACTTCTGGCTAAATTTTTTATTAGGAAATTTAGAGATAAGGCCTTACAATGGTTTTGTTCTTTGCCTCCTTATTCTATTGACTCATTTTAAAAAAATTCTAATGCTTTCATTCAGAAATTAAATTTGTAAGCTTATTTAATTCATTGCATGCTCAAATTTCTTATCATGTGCCAGATATAGATGTTCAAATAATTTTCATTTCTAATTTGTAAAAATATATTAGATATAAGTTTGTTTTTTTGAATTTACCTCATCTAACTAATTGTGTGTAATGCTTTATAATTATCAGCTTCAGGCAAGCCAATTTGAGTCATCCACTGCAATGGATCCAATAGATAAAAGTGATGCCTCTCAGTAATCATCCCAAAGGTTATAAATTACCAACAAAGGTTTCATCACGATCAAAAATTATTGTAACAATGTCGATGCACAAGTGGCAGTTGCATTAGGTGTGGCTTCTTTGTCATCTATTTTCAAATGATCTTTAACAATTTCATAGATCTTTCAAAATATTTGAATAATGTTATGTTAAAGTGTATTAATATTAATATTTTAAAACTTCACCCCTTCAAACATATTGAACCTTCCAAACCATTTCTAACTTCCCATGATCCTAATTTTTTTTCCAATATCATCGTCAGCCTAGCCATTATACTAAGAAGTGTTATTGTTTGAACCATATAATAAAAGATCTCATAAATTCTAATACCATAATTTTTGAGGGTGTAAATGATAATGGAAACAAATACATTTCACCCCCTAACCAAAACTTTCAAATATATACAAATTATTTACCTTCCCATTCTACCAATCTAATTGAGCAAACTAATTCATTGCCTTCTTTTACCCACATTGTTTTGCTTAGTCAATATAGTTTCATATAATTTGATGCTAAATGTAGTGTGGTGAATAATGTTGTTATTCTAAATGAACAATCCAAACCTAAATCCAAACCCCAAGTCTAAACTTGAGATTTCTATTACATTTGATCCTAAGGAGACTATTAAATCACTTGATGGCCCTCTTTACATTTCCACAAAAAAAAATGATAAGTTCCGACAAGGAGTACTTATTGATCCTAATTGAATGGTTAATATTATTACTATATAAAATATTTTCACAAGATAATTTCATTAATACTCCTATGAAAAATCAGATGTGATGATTAATATTTTCAATGGTTTTACTTTTCCTACCCATGGTTCTATCAGCCTCCCTATTAAAGTTGGTAAGAAATGCTTGTATGTCACCTTTTTTGTCATCCCAACTTTTGATCAATTTCAAGTGAAACTTGGCCTACCTTGGATTAAATCCATGAAAGAAATTATTTATCCTATCCACAAGTTCCTTAAGTTTCCCCATGTTAGAGAAATTATCATCATCAATCATAGTCTCTATCAACCTTTAGTAAGTCAAGGTAACTTTGACCTTGAATTCATTTTGCCTACCATACCTCAACCTTTAAAACCTTGACAAGATCATTTATTCCTATCTTACCAAAAAATAAACCATGAATTTATTTCCAAATTAGGTAACCCTAAGGATGTCCCATCCCCTTGTCTTAGACCTAGACTTATTCCCACACCTTCCATTCCTCCTAGTTTTGATTAAGAGAAAATCAAGTTTTAAAGGACCTGAAACCTTTACAAAAGAGAACAACAGGTATTTAAAACAACCCCCATAAAAATAACATAAAATAAATAGAAATAGAACTATAAAAGACCAGCTGACATCCTATAAAAAAATCCGGCAAACCTAACACCAGCACTCTGACAACAAAATACAAAGCCAAGAAAAAAATATAAGAACACCAGAACAAAGGAATATAAATTTTTGAGAAGTTCAGCTGCTTTGATCATCATTAGGTCCATGTTAAAAACATACAACTTCATCTCCTCAAGATATTTTTCGTTCTTGGATCCTTTTTTCTTGGTGCTAGATCTAGTTCTCTTTGCTGGCCTAGGAGTGTCATCCAAAACATCCTTGTCCACATCAATTTCCTGAGTGCCCTTCTCCTGCTCTAGCTTACCTACCAGAATTTTAACATGCTCTCCAGAGGCTTTCAAAATTTTATAGCTCTACTCCCCCATATTTTTAGGTTTTCCTCCCCTTTGGCCATCTTAGTCTCCATAGCCAAAATCCTTTGTTCCATGTTACGATCCTTCCCGTAGTGTTCCACCTGGGTAATATTGTTCTTTATAGTTTTAAATATGGACTCTAAGGAATCCTTAATATCTTTAGCATGCCTAATGGCTTGATTCATCTCCTCCATACACTCTGGGAAGGATTTATCTTTTCCAAGGCCCATATCCTCAATAATTTGAAGTCATTTACAAAATTCCATCCCTTCCTCCTTCAACTGCAAATTGTCATCAATGATCCACTCAATAGTATTATTGAAACTCCTCACTCTTGTTTTTCCAATCGGGATGGAAACAATATCCTAGATTATATAATCCTTCAAAAAATCATGTTTGCCTTTCCCACTTCCATCCTCCTGTTCAATAGGATTCTTACCATCCATTTTTTCCCCCCTGCATCTTTCACATTTTCCCCCTGAGCAACATATTTATTATCACTGGTTTTAGTCTGAGAGGCATGAGCTTTCTTTCTTGGCTGAACAATCTACTCTTCCTCTTATGACTCAACATCATCATCCTTTTCCTTATAAGATGAGGAGTCCATCACAATATGGGAATTTTTCCCTCTGGGCTTGGGGCCCTTTTTTGAATTAGAAGCCTTAGCCATTTTATTTGGAGTCATTTTGCATTTTCCTTTAATTTATTTAGAGGAGGAGTCTGATTCAGACATAATATCACTCTCCGAACCCTTCCACACAAAGAAGTCTTCATTAGTTTCTTCATTCTTTGAATCAGAGTTCTGAGACAGGGGATGATCAATCTTCTTGGCCTTAAGGTATTCATAAATGAGCACCATCAAACCCTGGTGCATAGCATGATCTCCCTATGGGTTTTCCTTATTTTCTTTCATGGTAGCATTCATGGAGATGAGTAAGTAATAAGGCACAGAAACTTTATCCCCATGAAAAAAGTGGTTGAGAAGAATGAAGTGGTAACCATAAGCCCTAGTATACCTTCTATTAAGAGTAATATAATTCATAGTAGCATAAAGAACCTTGTGCCAAGGGTTCTAAATTTTATTTGAAGAATAGTAGGTATTAGAATATTTTACTAGTTTCTTTTTATCCTTGTTGGTCTCGGGAAAAGCTTTGACAACACCCTCCGTCGACTTTCGATCCCTGTAGAATTTACTTCCATCTCGTGGAAGATCAATAATTTTAGAGATGAGAACTTCATCAACCTTAATAGTCTGGTTCCCCATAGTCAAGCTACCCTTCTTCTTCCAGTTTTTCAGAAAATGTTTGGTAATGGAAAAATACAACCATGTAGCATCTCCATGTACACAGTTAAACATCCATCCTTTAGAATGTCCTAAACCTCTTCATTTCTCCTTGATTCCTTGCAAGAGATTGGCTCTATTATTTTTCTGTTGCCTCCCATCTTACTTTCAAAGTCTCTTCGGTGAAGGTTTCTTCTCTCACTAGATCTCTGTGGTTTTTTCATATCAGGGTAATGTCGTAAGAATCCAAACAATAGAGAAATAGCCCAAATAAACCATAAAGCATGCATGATAATAATAAAATTGCACATAAGATTACGGTCCTTGTTTAAATAAGAATTTTTTTAATAACCCTTGTCATTTCATAATTCATTATTTGATTTGATATTGACACATTGCATGCTATGAACTTTATCACTAAAGATTAGTGATTTCACCTCATACGATAGATCATCCTCTTTGTTCCATGTCCTAACATCATTTTCCATCACTGCCACATTGGTAGCCTAGTCATCCACTCCATTTATCTCCCTATATTAATCGGTAATAATACAATTATCAAAAGTGGAAATTATATCTCATGATGTCTTATATGATATTTGTGATATTCCATGAGAGATCACATTTTTTTAGGCATTTAACTATATTATTTAAGTCCCCTTCAACCAATAGATTTTTGCATTCCCATTTCTTAGCTAGGAGAAGACCTTGATAAGCTACCATAACTTCTACCTTATGATTAGTTTGATTCCCTAAAGGAACAGTAAAAAGCTCAATACAATTGCCTTCCTCATCCCTAAGTATAGCACCACAACCAGTAGGCCATGGGTTACCTTTAGAGGCCCCATGAAAGCTGATTTTCATCCAACCCTTAGGGGGCACTTGCCACACCGCTTCTTCCCTTTTGGTAGTGACATTCTTCTTCTTGTGTCTTCCTCTAAGATTTCACTTTTCTAATATTTCCCCATCTGTCTTGCTAGTAGGCATATTCACATCTCCCATGATATACAAATTCTAAAGACTATCTCTTTCAATCCTTTGGAAAACAACATGCACATGGGAACACTTATCTCTAAAAATTCTATCATTCCTTTCCTTCTATATTCCAAACAAAAAATGTGGCATATAAATTCTCCAAAGAATTTTTATAGAGGATTTATTCGAAGGAATTTTCCATGAAGAGTAGAAGGTTTGCATTTCCTTAGCGAAAAAACATTTCATCTTAAACATGTCCAATAGACTGGACCACAAAGAGATAGGAAAGAGACAGTGAATGGAAATGTGTTCCACTATCTCTTCCTCCTAGAAACATAGAGGACATCATCTGGGAATGTTGAAGCCTCTACCTTTCAAGTTGTCAATAGTTAGGATCTTATTCTACAGTAATATCTAGAAGAACATGTTAATCTTAGGGGTAAGACCCTTAATCCAAGAATTGGACCACCATGGGGGATATTCATGAGTAACAAACATCATTTGGATCATGGAGGAAGTAGTAAAACAACCTTTAGAGATCATCTTCCATGTCAAACTATCTTCCTCTTCATTAAGAATCATAGAAAACAAATGTATATTGAGCTGAATTCAATTAGAACTAATATCATCTATGTCCTCCTACTTATCCTTATCCCAATAATCAGCAACATAAAGACCAAACTTTGTTTTTCACTTCAAGGAAAAAGGACCCCATTCATGATGATTAATGAGAGGATCATCATCAAGAGAGGGGTCTTCCCAAAACCTAACTCTCTTTCCATTCCCAACCTTTCATTGGGTTCCCTTGATCATAAGATTTATGTTGGTCTATATTCTTCCATATGTGTGATCCACTAGGGATAACATCAGAGTTAATAAAGCCATCCAGAGTTGGGAAGTTTCTAGTTTATTTGTTTCTCCATATGTGATTTCATTCACCATTTGAGTGATAGGTTCTCCAAATATGTTTTGAGAGTAAGGCATTGTTCATCATTTTTATTCTCCTAAGACCCAGTCCTCCCCTTTTTTGGGCCTACAAACTTTATCCCAAGCAATAAGAACATTCTTTTTTTTCCTCAGCTCGAGTCCATAGAAATTTTCTTTGGATTTTTTCAGTAGCATCAACATACTTTCCTGGGATCTTAAAGAGGCTTACAGAATAGATAGGAATACTTTGAAGAGAAGCTTTGAGAAGCTGAACTTTCCTAGCTTGACTTAGAAGGGTACCTTTCTAGCCAGCTAGCTTTTTATTAAACTTGTCCACTAAAGAGCTCCAGAAGGAGTCTGGAGGGTTGATGCAGAGAGGAAGACCCAATTACATTATAGGAAGAGTAGCAATTTGACATCCCAATATATTAATGATTTTCAATTGTCTTTTATCAGGAGTGTTTATAAAGTATACACTGCTTTTAGCCCAGTTGATAAGATGTCTTGTAGCTGACCCATACTTATTGAGAGTTTCCTTAAGAATATTTAATTCCTTTTTAGTATCCTCCCCCATGATAATAAAATCATCAACAAATTGCTTATGAGAGGAGACCTGGGTAGAGGATGAAGGATGAAACCCTCTGAAAGAACCAAGGTCCACCAGATGAGAGATGTACATTCCGCCAAGATAACAAATAGAATAGGAGATAGTGGGCCCCCTTATCTTAGACCCCTAGAGGATTTGAATAAAGGAGAGGGAGTATCATTTATCAAAACACATAAAGTAGCTGAAGAAACCAATTGCATTATCAGATGCACACTTCTCTTATTGAAACCAAAATCCATGAGGGTTTTCTACATAAAGGTCTAGTCAACTCTATCATAAGCTTTAGAAAGGTCCATCTTGAGGATAAAGCCCTTTTTTTTTTTCCATAGATAAGGAATGGATATTTTCATGGACTGTGATGATGGAGTCAAGGATTTGTCTCCCCAACACAAAACCATTTTGTTGAGGCGATATGATGGAAGGAAGAAAAGACAAAATCCTTGAGGTGAGGATCTTAGAAATAATTTTATAAAAAGAATTACAAAGACTGATAGGATAGACCAGATCCAAAGAGTCAGCACCCGTAACTTTAGGTGTGAGGGAAAATAAGGTACCATTGATCTCTTTTAAAATGCTTTTAGCCCCAAAGAACTCCTTAACAATACAAGTAACATCTTTACCCAATATGTGCCAGTACATGTAAAAGAAACACATAGGGAAACCATCCAGACCTGGAACATTGTTTCCTTAAAAAAAAAAGATAACTTTCTTAACTTCATCCCACGAGGGAATGGCCCCAATAGAAGAATTTTGATCTTCATTGATAAGACGAGGAATAGATCAAAGAAATTCCTCTTGAATAGCCTAGTTCAGATTGAGGTCTTGAGAAAGGAGTTCAAAAAAATTATTTTTTTCTTCTTTCCTAATATTTTCCTCCTCTTCAATACTGCCATTATTCATCTTTAGTCTTTATATTCTATTTGCAGCTTTATGTTTCATAGTGGTCATGTGGAAATATCAAGTATTCTTGTCCCCTTCAGACAACCAGAGAGAGTGGGCTCTTTGTTTCCAAAAGGTCTCTTCCTTAGCAATAATATCATGGTACCTCTTAAGAGTTTCATTTTCATTTGAGATAGAGATAGTGTTGTAACCATAAATTTGAATTTAATCTTAAATTTTTTAAGGTCATCTTGAATGGAAGCTTTGGAAGATAAAATATCGCCAAAATACTCCTTATTCCAATTCCTAATGCAATCCTTAACATGTTTAAGTTTCTTTACCACTCTAAACATAGTTGTCCCATCCACATGAATCTACCACCATTCTTTTATTTTGTTTTCCAAATCAAGATGCATGGTCCACATCTTCTCAAATCTAAAAGGGAATTTTTTTCTACCTTTAATAAAATCAGCCAATAAAAAAATAGGGTGGTGATCTGACCCAACTCTAGCATGAGTAGACAAAGAATAGAAGTAGTGAACATACCAGTCATTAGAAATTAAATCTCTTTACAAGTGAAATTGAATTAGGTCTTGTCCAGATCTTCTATTGGTCCAAGTGTACTAAACACTCTAAAGATCTAAGTCATTGAGGGATTGAGATTTGATGAAGTCCATCAAGTCCATTCTAATCTCTAGTTGAGAAGGCCATCCACCATATTTTTCCTGGTCCTTTAAAGGGGTATTAAAATCTCTCATTATTAAAAAACTATCATCTTTAAAATTGGATCTAACCACTTCTAGTCTTTTCCAAAATTTACTTCTCCCCTTAAAATTATGTGGAGCATAGATATTAGTAAGCACCCAAGAAGTGTCATCTTTAATATATTGAAACCTAATACAAGCCATGTTATTTTCCTGGACAATGACATCACCTCTAAATATATTTTGGTTACAAAATGTAGCAATGCCACCAGAAGAACCTTCTGAACTACCACCACTCACCCATCCATTCTTTAAAAACTTAATCAATTCAACCTTCTCTTTAGTCATCTTAGTTTCTTGAATAAGGAAAATGCATAGATTATGATCTCTTATCATATTCCTGATAATGTCTTTCTTATGAGGACTATTCAACCCTCTAATATTCCATGATATTACTTTCATTTCTTCTTTAGAGAGCACACCTCAATGAGGGTTTTTTGTGTTCCATCTGCTATATTTTTTTAGCCTTCACACTTCTCTTCTTACAAATTGAGGGTCTACCCGGAGAAGATGGAATATGACCCACATCTGCTACCAATCTAACAAAAGATCTAGTATTCTTTGGAGTTTTTGGGATGATCTTATTATTTTTTCCTTTAGGTTTTCTGTGCTCCAATTTTGGGGAGGATTGTTGGTCCACTTAGAGGGGGGTGAATCAGACAAAATCAATACTTAATACTCAAAACTGAACTCACTGATTCACTCGGTAACACTGAATACGGTAATAACCAATTCACCAAACAACTTAATAACTTAAACAACCATACCTCTCAAATATGTAATTCAATCATTAAAAATTATTAACATAAGATCAACATAGTTGACTCTAGATTTAACTCAATTGATACCATATTTAATGAGGAAACCCAGTTTGGGAAAAACCTCTATTGGAAATTGTGACCCACAATAAAATTGTACCTTTCTAAATTATGCTCAGTTAAGAACTTATCCTGTTAAAGATTACAAATACATTTGCTAAATGTGACCCTGGTAGGGCATTTACCTTAGATTTTTTAAGATCTTCACCCTGTTAGGAGTTGCCTTGTTAAAGGTCTTTAAACACTCTTTCATAATGTCACCTACTTCTAGGTTTTACAAATAGGATGGTTAAATCCACTCGGTTAAGATATTTCTCTGTCACAAATACTAATAAGAAACAACAAAAATTTGATCTGTAAATATAGAAACTACCTTTTCTTGTGTCAGATCCTTTATGCTCAATTGAATACTGGCATCACATACTCCATTGATCTCTTTCTCATACTTTATATTCTTCAATCTTTGTTTCTCTATTCTGCTCAGTAAATGTTGTTCTTCATCTTCTTCTTCTTCTTTGTTTAACTCGCCAACAACATAATCTCTATTTATTTCTCATTCTTTATATAGACATACTTTTTCCTCTTAATATCCTTAATTATATTTTCCATCCTTTTCACTTTGTCATTCAATCATCTTCTTCATAAATCTCAACTCGATAAACCACTTCACTTTTACCTTGGAACATGAATTTTTCTTAGAACTCTCATAATTCGGTTTAACTTCTTGATCTTCAACTTAGATCTTCTCATTGAATTTTCACTTTCATTGATCTTCTAAAAAACTTCATTTAATTCTTATCCTCATCTATATCATCATCAGTTGGCATTAAATGTGATCTTATCATCATTTAAATTCAATATCAGGTACTCGGTAATACTTGCTTTGCAACTCGATAATTGTCTTCATTCACTGCTCGGTGTCTAACTAATCTTTGGTGCTTAGTGCTTGTCTTTCACTCGATGTTCGGTAAGTATGACTGACTTACATATCTTTCTACTAACTGACTCTGTCTAGCTCGGTAAAGTAACTCTTTCAGTCATAACTTTAACTCTTTGCAATTTTTTACTTAATCAATCAATTGTACCGATTTGATAACATCAAATATATAGTAGAAAAAAACTATGTCATCATTACTTCATCATTTTCTGATCTTTATTTTCCACCCATTTAACTTATCCTCTTAAGGTATGGTAACATAATAAAAATTGACATCAATGATAAAAAAACAACTGATCTAACAATTTCTACAATCATGATACTCGGTATCACTCGGTCTTCATCATCTCCATCAAATATTCATCAGTTGATTAAAAATATCCCTCTTTGGAATTAATGGAAACCACTCTAACAATGTTATAACAATTGATGATGGCAATACTCAAATACATAATTGAACTCCCTCTGAATTGATATTTATGTTTCCACTTTGATCTCTCAATCTGAATCTCCCTCTTGGATAAATCTTATGTTTCTTGCAGCATGCAATCTGATTCTTCTTCATGAGTAAATAGTAGCAATTCATTCATTCTCTCCCAATTCATCTATATCTCCCTTAAGGATTAATGCAAGGTGATTAGGAGAACAGGGGCCCAAGGCACTCCCAACTATCCAAACCTCCTCGTGGAACAACTCGGAAGCAACACTACAACAAGTGAGAGAAGGAACAATAGAAATTATTATTATTTCATCAAACTTATTACATGACAGGGTATAAGGCCTTCTCAGTTTTGGCCATATACATTCAAACATTCATAGAATAATCATCATACATGCTAGGTCACAAACCGCGATTTGAATCTGCTAAAACTATCTTCTATTCCCAAAATCCTACTCCTTAATCCTAGAACCAAAAACCAAATATATACAAGAGTCCACCAAAGAGGTCGGCACTTAGATCCTAAAGATCCAACATAGGAAACAACGATGACCTAGATTTAGGTCTACACACATCCCAATAAGAGATCCAACATTAATTACACTATCTAAATTAAATGCAGAAGTCGGCCAGAAGATCGAAGATCAAAATAACAACTTGGTAAGAAAGCCAACCAATTATAGAGACCAATCAGTGAAAACCCACAGAGTAGCCAAACAACTACCAAGACCCGTTGGTAAATCAAGACAAAAACAAGTAACCGAGCCTGAGCGAAGGACAACAAGTCTTCAATCAAATGAGAAAAAGTAGTTATCAAGCATTTTACCGAGCAGTCTCCAACAAGTTACTGAACCAAAGAAAACATATTTTTGGTTGATCAGGATTGCTAAAGAACCTAGGATGCTCCAGCATCAGACACCTGGGGTTAAAAGAAATGATTCTCTAAATCATGTGTCAGGTCCAACCTCAATTGAATCCAACTCAGATTGATAAATCCAAGATGAGTCCTCAATCGGTATGTTCTTCTATTTTAGCAGATACTCCATGTAATTCTTTCCTCTTGTACTTCTACCAACTCAGTGTTTCAAAATCTGCTCAACTTCTTCCATCTATTTCTTAGGCTAATCACTTGGTATTGTCACTTCTTCATTAGGTTCATCGTATTCATACAAGTTTGAAATATTGAATATAGGTGATATACCCATGTCATCAATTAATTGTACTTCATATGCATTTCCACTATTAAATCTACTCAATATCTTGCAAGGACCAAATTTCTTCATTTTCAATTTACCATATGTTCCAACAGTAAATCCTCCTTTCTTCAAATGAACCATAACTGCATCACCAACTTCAAAAGTCTTATGTCTTCTTGATCTATCTGCACTATCCTTGTATTTTTTATTACTTTGCTTCAACTTATATTTTACATCTTCATTCAATGTCTTCATAAACTCAGCAAATTTCCCTCCATCACTTCTCTTCTCTTCTCCAGCAATATCTCTCAAGTTTGATATACCTCTCAGTTGTGTACCTTGAACAATCTCAAAAGGTGTCTTTCCAATACTTCTATTCACTAAACTATTACATGCAAACTCTACTTGTGCTAACATCAAATTCAAATTACACGGTGTGTCTCCTACTAATCATCTCAACAGGTCACCCAAACTTCAATTTACAACCTCTATTTTTCCATCATTCTGTGGATGAAATGTAGAAATATATTTCAACTTGGTTTCCAGCTTCTTCCAAAGTGTTTTCCAAAAATAGCTAACAAACTTACTGTCTCAGTCAGAGATGATACTCTTTGGTAATCCATGCAATCTGACAATCTCCTTAAAGAAAATATCTGCTATATGTATTGCATCTAATGTTTTCTTACATGGTATGAAATGTGTCATTTTAGAAAATCCATCTACAAAAAATATGGAATCATTACCTCTTGTTGTCCTTGGTAAGCCAAGAACAAAATCCATGCTGATATCACTCCAAGGTTTCTCAAGAACCGTAATTGGTGTATACAAACCAATATTTTGACTTAATCCTTTTGTAACTTGACAAACTCCACAACTTTTCACAAATTTTTGAACATCCTTATACAACTGAGGCCAAAAATACTGTTCCTTAAGAAGAATCAATGTCTTATCAATACCAAAATGTCCAGCCAATCCACTACTATATTTTTATTTGATCAAATTAGTTCTCATTGATCCTCTTGGTATACAAAACTAAATACCTTTGAAAAACATAAATTCTTGAATGAAATAGTCTTCATATTTATTCGGTTGATTTGGAACAGGTTCTCTGCATACTCTCCACTACTCAGAAAAATCAGGGTCATTTTCATACAAATGTTTCATATCATCAAAACCAAGAATCTCAATTCTCATTTCAGTCAACAAAGATCTTCTTCTACTCAATGCATCAGCAACTCGATTAGAAACTCCACTCTTATGCTTTATAAAAAAATGTGAAACTCTACAAATACTCTACCCATGTCATATGTCTCTGATTCAACTTATTCTGAATACCCAAATATTGTAAATCCTTATGATCAGTATATAACACAAATTCATTCAGCATCAAATAATATCTCCATTTCTTTAGATCTTGAATAGTAGCATAGAATTATTGATCATAGACATAATATTGCCTCTTAACATCATTCAAATTTTTATAAAATAAAGCAAGAGGTTTACCTGCTTGAGTCAACACATCTCCTATTTCACTCCCAGTTGCATCACATTCAACTTGAAATACCTTATTGAAATTAGGTAAGGCTAAAATAGGAAATTCAACAACCTTTTGTTTCAAAGTCTCAAAACTCTTATCAACTCCATGTGTCCATTTGAATTCCCTTTTGTTTCAAAGTCTCAAAACTCTTATCAGCTCCATGTGTCCATTTGAATTCCCTTTTGTCTCCCCACATTGTCTCAGTCATATCATTACAAATAGAACTAAAATTTTTGATGAATTTTATGTAAAAACTTGTCAATCCATGAAATGATCTTACCTCAATGACATTCTCAGGTGTAGGCCAACTAAGTATAGCTTCAACTTTCTCAAGATCCATCTTCAAACCATCAGTTGAAATCACAAAACCTAAATACACAAGTTCTTCTTTCAAGAAGGAACACTTTTTCAAATTTATCAACAACTTTTCCTCTTTCAATCTTTGCAACACTTGTCTTATATGCATCAAATGCTCTTCTATGGTCTTACTGAATATTAGAATATCATCAAAGTATACAATCACACAGTTATTCAATAATTTCTTTAAAACTTCATTCATCAACCTCATAAATGTACTCGATGCATTAGTTAAACCAAAGGGCATAACTAACCACTCATACAAACCTTCTTTTTTCTTGAAAGCAGTCATCCATTCATCACCTTCATTAATTTTGATCTGATGATATCTACTTTTCAAATCAATTTTGGTAAAATATTTTGCTCCACTCAAACAATCCATTATATCATCCATCCTTGGTATAGGAAACCTATACTTAATTTTTATCTTGTTGATTTCTCTTGAGTCAGTGCACATTTTCCATTCTCCATTCTTCTTAGGTACTAACACTGCTAGTACTGCACATGGACTCAAACTTTCTTTATTCAAACCCTTGTTCAACAACTCTTGAATTTTTCAGTTGAGTTCCTCATTCTCAGTTGGTGTCAATCGGTGTGTTGCCTTATTCAGAAAACTTTCTCCAAGAATCAAATCCATACAGTGACTAATATCTCTCATTGGTGGAAAACCATCAGGTACATTATCTAAAATTATCTCCTCGTACTCGGTAATAAATTTCTCTACCTCTATAGGAACTTCATCTTCTGTATTCTTACTCAATTTTTTAGGAATCCAATCATAACATATATCATTTATTTTCAAATCCTTAATAAATTGGCTACCTTCCATCAAACAAACTTTCACAGATGTACATATCTCATTAATAAATTCTTCAATCAAAGGTAACAAGATTTGCTTCTTACCATCAACCCAAATAGTATATCTATTCACGCTTCCATCATGTATATCATCTCTATCATATTGCCAAGGTCTACCCAACAAAATATGACAACAATCCATTGGCATAATATCACACAACAACTTATCATAATACTTTCCAATTTTTAGATTCACAAAACATTGTTCACTCACTATTAATGTATGCTCATCCTTGATCCATGAAATCTGATAGGGCTTCAGATGCTTCATTATTTCCAACTACACCTTTGTGACCATCTCCTCAAATGCCAGATTCTCTAAGCTTCCACTATCAACAACTACCTTCCAAACTTTTTCTACAACCCGACATCTGGTCTTGAACAAACTTTTCCTTATAGGACCTTGTTGATCTTTCTCACTCTAAAGTATCCTTTTGATCATTATATTTCCTTCCTTCTCAGGTTCATTTGGTGACTCTTCTTGAACCAAAGTATTTATGCTACTATTGACTTTCTTTCTTGCATGTGTACACTCAAAGGATCTACGTCCTTCTTCCCCACAATTGTAACAAGTTCCTTGGAACCCTATTTTGTTATAAGCACCTTGGGAATAGTTTCCTCTTCTTCAGTATGAACTTCCACCTTTCCATTTATTTTTTCCTTTGTCTTGATATGTGTCTGGATTTGTCTTTTCTGGTTCAGATCTACTAATTTTACTATGAAATCTACCTCTTCCTCTAGGGATTCTACCACCTTCTACTTTACCTTTGTTCATATCTTTTGTTCAATTTCTCCTCAGCTTTTAGGGAAAACTGATATGCCTCTTCAATTCTCTCCATATTTACCAAGATGATCTCATCTTGTATAGAACTTCTTAATCCATTCAAATATCTTTCTATTCTTTCCACCTCGTCTTCAACATGTCCAGATCTGATGTCTAATCTGTAAAATTATTCACTATAATATTTCACTAAGCTATCTTTCTATTGGTAAGTGATGTTTTTGGGATGATATGAGACACTTAATGGTTGTCATCTATGGAAACACATCTGATAGTATGATAAAGTTAAGAATATTTTTGGAGATTCAGTTATGAAATTGACTAAGTATAGAAACAAAAATATAGAGTATAACAACATTGTTTTGGAAAATGAAGATCGAGTATGATGTTTTTTGACTAGAGAACTTAGAGGAAGATACTATGATGTATGTATGACCTACAGTTAATATTGATTTGGTTTTGGTGATGATTACAAAGAGTTAGAGTGATTTGAAGACATGTGAAGATAACAAAATAACGTAACAGAGCAGTTGAATAGTTGCGACGTTTGAGGGAGCATGTGATGAAATCCAAGCATGCTAAGTTGGATTGGTATTGTGAATTACCTATACTTTGATTATACAAGAGCACTGACATTATATTTACTTTTTGGATAAGTATTTATTTTGTTTTGTATTGTAATTGGAAGCCAACCAAATGATGTAATGCATATATATATATGAAGAAGATTTTGTAAAGCAGAGATGCAATGAATGAATAGATATATATATATATATATATGTAGAGATTACTCATGGCGGATGCGAGATCAAAGATTGACAAATTGTGTTGAGAGATATAACTGGAACTATCTAAGAATTGTAAATGCTTGTTTTTGTTCATTTCTGAGAATACTTTTATGAAGTATTGATTGTAAGAACTATAAGCTCAGTGTACCCCTAACAAGGTGTTGTATACCTTTAACAGGGTTGTTATTCCTTTAACAAGGAAATGTGCTATGTAATATTCATCTCCTAACAAGGCTAGGTCTCCTAATAGGGACATTATACTTTAGTGCATGCTTGTGGATACCATCCCCGCCGGGGTTTTCCCTTGGCCAGGGTTTCCTCAACAACAAATAATGGTGTAATGATTTGTGTGTTACTTTCTTATGTTCTTTTCATTTCAAAAATCATATGGTTTATTTGGAATTAGTTTAAGTTAAATTTAAAGTGTTGTAGTAGTGATTCACCCCCCTCTCAGTATTACTTAATCCTAACACTTTCTGCTTTAAACTTTGCATTCTCCTTACTAGGTTAATCTGGTAATCACAAGGTAGAAACTTTCCTTTCAATTTGTTTATCATCTTATCCCATACCTTGATTTTTTCTGTACCTTTCTTTCGATCCAATTGAAAATTCTCCCACCACAAGGATGCATGACATTTCAACTTTGTGCTTTCAATATTTACTTTCTTCTCCTTTGATATATTCTCATACTCAAAGTATTTCTCCATCTCAATTATCCAGTCTATCCAGTCTATCAATTCATCAGAATCAAACTTTCCACTATACTCAGGAGGATTAAACTGAGGTGTGGACTTCAAAGTTTTCAAATCTCACAAGAATCACTCTTCTTCCTGATCCATCATAGGTGCAGGTGTAACATCTCCTTGCACTTCTTCAAATTAATCATCACTAACATCCTCAAGATGTCTTCCTCTATGCTGGTTTGTCTCAACAACTTCCAATCTTGCACTAATCTGTCTAAGCATATTAGATAGACTTGGATGTTCATTTCCTCTCCCATGAACCATCTTGAAACCCTCTACAATTATAGGTCAGATCACAATCTGCTACCCCACAAAAATATCAACCAACTTGGGTTAGGGATTACAAGAAGGAATCTAGATCCCACCTTCGCTCTCCCACCACATGTCGAGCTGTAAGGCCTTCCCAGTTTTGGCCATATATATTCAGATGTTCACAAAATAATCTTCATACATGCTAGGTCATAGACCTGTGATCTAAATCTGCTAACACTATATTCTATTCCCAAAATCCTACTCCTTAATCTAAGAACACAAAACCAAATATATACAAGATTCCACCAAAGGGGTCGACACTTAGATCCTAAAGATCCAACATAGGAAATAGAAACAACCTATATTTAGGTCCACACACATCCCAATGAGAGATCCAACATTAATTATGCTACGGAAATGAAATGGAAAAGTCGGCCAGAAGATCCAACATCAAAATAACAACTCGGTAAGAAAGCCAACTGAGCAGAGAGACCAATTAGTGAAATCCTATCGAGTAGCCAAACAACTACCAAGACCCATTGATAAAGAAAGACAAAAACAAGTAACTAAGCTCGAGCGGAGGACAACAAGTCTTCAACTAACTAAGAAAAGGTAGTTACCGAGCACTTTACTGAGAAGCCTCTAGCAAGCTACTAAACCAAAGAAAAGATATTTTTGGTTGATTAGGATTTCCAAAGAATCCAAGATGCTCCTGCATCAAGGATAAATGTCATCAATTCAGTCTCTCCCTCTTTAATAACAATGCCAAAAAGTCATACTCCTAAAAACTTGTTCCAGTAGTGGATTATACCTTACATGTACTCATAAATAATTGCATATAAAAATATTTTCACAACTTTAGGAATCACCTAAAGTGTGTCATACTGTTAAAATAATAACAAAATAAAGGTGAGACAAGAAGTTATTTAATTCAATGAGCAACGAGAATGAAGATTTACCATGAATTAATTCGAATACTAGGAGCATGCACCAAAGATCCAAACAACAAGGAGACAAGATTTTGAAGGGGGAAAAGCATGAAAAAAACCCTGTGATATAGAGAATGGGCAAAAATGCCTAAGAGAGAGAGAGAGAGAGAGAGAGAGAGAGAGAGGCTCATATAATAGTTCAAGAAGAAGGATTAACCTGATAACTAGTCTAAGGAGAGAAGGAGAGACGTCTATTTAATAGAGATGTGAGAAAGGAGTTGCATGATAACTCCCATATCTATGTTTGCCACATTTCAATAGTGTGTGAGACAAGTGTAGGATTCCTCATAAGAAGGAATAACTAAAAATAAAATTACAATAAAAGGAATTATCCTCACACTTGTACAAGAAGACAAACTAGGTGTAGGGATTCAATAAGAATCTCCTACTTACATTAGTACAAGTAAATATTAAATTCTAACACCCCCCTTTAATCTTTACTTGGGGTTTTACAAAAAATCTGCAACTGGATTATCCTTCTTGTAGTAGAGGAGGAAAACTTGTTTTTCTTCACTTTGTGTTGATAGTAGGTGATGGTGCAATGATAAATGGTTGGATCATGAAATAGGATTCCTTTGATTGTTACAATACACAGGTTTAGGTGCTTGTTGAGATAGGCTCAAATGTTCAAGTACACGTTGAGATTGATCATAGTTTCTTCTCCAAGAAATATTACCTGAAAAAGGATAACAACCACAAGTGGATCTCCCATAATTGGGATCTTCCTTTAGATATGAATCAGTAAAATCTGATAAAGTAAAAATAGATTGAGAATCATTAAATACATCATTGATTTCATAAAGAGATTTTGTAAACCAAATGAAATCATCACTAGATGCAGAAACAAAAGTAGAGCTAGTATAGTCACTATCAATAATATTACCATTATCATAATGAGGAAGATTAGAGTTTAGCGAAGGAGGTTGGTCCTCCATAATAACCATTTGAGTGTCACGAAATTCATAATCCACTTTGGAGCAAATAGGAACATCATCTTTGTTAATACATGAGGGCAAAGTTACATTGAGAAACGTATCAATAATTTCATCTTTTTGTTCTAAAATATCATCAAAAGCATAATATGTATGAGAATAAGAAACATCGTCAAACTGTAACATGTTATCTCTATGAGGAAAATAGGTAGCTAGGGGATCATCCCAGAAACAAGCATCATCACATGGGTCATCCCAAATAGGAAAGTCATTTAAAGTATACATAATGTCACAGTGCGGTGTAGAGTTTTGATGAGTTTGAAATGTGTTCTCCAGGACATGCCAAGCCTGATGAGCCTTAGTACAATCGAAGATAAGGTAATATAAGTATGGATTTAATGAGAATCCAATTAGACCAAACACTTCCTCATCTTTGAACTCCCAGGAATCCTGGTCAGCCTGAGGAGCGATGGATGTCAGTTTCAAATTTGGTGAAGTCACAATATCCGAAAGGTGTCGAGTTTTTAGAAAATCAAACATGTGCGGCCTCCAAATAGTATAATTGGAATTTATAAGTTTAAAATCTGGCATTAATGTAGACATGATTAATTATCAAAATTATGATAATTTAAGATACCACAAAGAAAACAAATATCCCCAAAAGTTAAATTTTGAATTTAAATGATCATTAATGATGAAACAATATTAGTTAGCGAAATTTAAAAGTAGTACAAAAATTTTGATTAGAGAAGATAAGGTGAGAAAGAAAAAATAAACTATTACACGTAAATTTTTAAATTATAGAAACACAAAATTTAAATTTAACACTAAAACTTAATAATTTATTAATAACACCTATTAATAATTAATTAATAAACT
>MU224579.1:2210317-2220477 GCA_018584345.1 Thuja plicata
AAAAGAGGTCATACTTGAATATGTGCAATCAAAAGAACAATTGGCTGATATCTTCACCAAGCCATTGCCCAAGGATACATTTGAGTACCTAAGAAAAAGACTAGGGGTCAAACCCATGTCTACCAGTTAGTAAAAGGACTGAAGGCTCCATCAGCCATATGTTATCAGAATATCATTCATGATTAATGCAAGCAGAAAATGAACTTCAAAGCTACATCTATATACATAAAGGTATATATCATAATCGAGCACTAGAACATATTGTTGTATTGATGATGGATAAGGGAAATTCAAGGAATATATTATGGATAGGAGAAATTGTTTGACAGAATGATAGATATTTGAAAAATATTTGTTTGGCATTATTGTCAAAGGGAGAGAATGTATCATCCATATTATCACCATAAAATATTCATTATCAGATTACTCCAAACAGGGAGAGATCATATCCATAGGGAGAGTATTTGTATAAAAGTTGCAAATAAAAGACAGTGACATCAAGAAGCAGAAAAGTCAAAAGAGAGAAATTGACACAAACAGAGGTCAAAACACATCAGAAGAAGAAACAGGGAAAGCTGCAAGAATCAAATTTAAGCTAACACAGAGCTTACCAGTGGTCAGACATTTTTATCAGTTATCAAAACAAACTATTTGGTAATTTGATGAATCTCAACAATTGTATTTCATGTTGTATTAGAAATAGTATAGTGTGATAATATAGCATGTTTCCATCAATGCTAAAGGGAGAGATTGATGATATGTAACTGATTGAATGTTTGATAATGTTAAGTTGAAGATGATGCAAGACATTAAATCAGTTAATGGTTTGTATTTTCATTGATGTCAACTTGATATCATTTGTACGATCATGTACATAATGCCAAAGACTTCAGAGAATTAATAGAACAATGATTATACTTTTAGCAATGCATAAAAGTCAAGTAATCACTAAGTGACAAACTACACTGACGGAGTGCACACCACCAATAAAGATAGAGATAAAGTCACAGTGATTCCCGACGAGCAGAAGATAGTGTTGCTCAATGAAGCAAAATCATAGGATGCCCGACAAGATGAAAACAGAGTTTCCTGATGAGCAAGATCTAATGATGCCCGACAGACAGAGATCCTAAAGCTAATTGAAGTTGCACCGATGGAATTGGCAGTTGTCATCGACGATGAACTGCAGAATTGACCGACAGAACAGAGAGATCAGAAAATGACAAAATATCTAGCTGGAAAAGCTTAAGGATAGACTTAACTGATTGTTTTATTTATTTTATTCAACCACAATTAAGCAATTGATTTATATAGTTGGCAAGAAGATAGCTACGAGATAAATCAGGAGTTAAAGCCGTAAATCAATTTGGCTGGATTGTTTTTCACGCCAAGAATCAAGAATTAAGGAATATCATGTCTATATAAGAGATAAGCATAATTCATTTTCTGTATGCACTCAGATACATGGGGGAGTGAATTGAAAGAAGATGTTGAAGAGAAACTGGTGAAGGATAAACTTCATACATTCCTAATCAATCAAGCTAAGGGAGAGCTAAAGAATTCTGCAGACACCGACGAATAGTGAAGCACAGCATCATAGAGAAGAAAGTGTGAAGCACAAAGGAATTGAATTGATACATTGATCAGAGAGGTATTGTACATAAATAGATCTGAATATTAGAAATTCAAAGTTGCATTAGAAACAGGTCATTGTGTTTCAATTTAACCATTGAAGCATTAAGTCTCTTAACAAAGTAGGACTTAACCATCTTTTAAAATTGAGGTATATCCTAATAGATTACCAAAAAGGTTTATTCATGATAGTAGCAGCGGTCTTACCTAAAGCCTATTGATAGTCTAAGAAGGAGGTTGATTCAAGGATGGTAGTAAGATTAGCATAAAGCCTATTGACAGTCTAAAGACTTATTCAAGGATGGTAGCGTAGATGCCAGATACTAAGTGACAACCTATGTATAAAAATACTCTAAAAAGGTCACACTTAACTGTGTGTTTGTAACCTTTAACCGGGTTGGCTCCTAACAGGGCTCACTTTAGAAGAGTGAAAATTTGGGGTATCGATCGCAATGGTTTTTTTCCCTTAAATGGGTTTCCATGTTAAAATCCATATGTTATGTGTGTATGGTTTATTAATTTATTGTTTTACATTTCACATATGCATTTTTGGATTGATTGGTATACTCTGCATATTTATTGAGTATCGGTAAATGAGTTTTACTACTTATCGGTAATCAAGGAGAATAAGGACAGACAAGGTAAACCGACAGACAGTAACTTATTTCAAGTATTTCAAGGCATACATCTTGTAGGGACTTAATAATCTAAGGTGTATAAATTGGTGGATTAAAGTTTAAAGGATAAACTTTTTAGGCCACTGATTCACCCCCNTCCCCCCCCCCCCCCCCCCTCTCTCAGTTATTACTAACAACATGTGGAGCAATTGACATTGCATATAAAATTGTGAAGAAGGGACTGCAACTAGAATTTTCTGAGCTGCTACTGAAGCAACTGAAGGAGAATATGAGAACAATTAGATCAACCAGATCTAACACATGTAAGTTTGGTTCCCTCCTTATGTGCACATTCTTCTATTTGTAGAACTTCTTTCCTTTAGTTGGTAATGTCACTTCTGACACAAACCGACCAATCACTGCACAGATTAGTGATTTCATTAAGTCACTAGGAGACAATTTCATACCTTTAATGGATGGTAACTTTTCCACATTCAATACTAGGATGGAGAAGAGGATGAGAATCCCTACTCAACTAGTGGAAAAATATAAAGATTAGATATGTTTTGCAGTTGACACCAACTCAGCACTCATCAAACCTATACAACCAAGAACAACATGGTTACCACCACTAGAATATGAAATTGACATTGATCAAGCTACAACAGTTATTGAAACCCTGCTTAATGAGCCAGTGGATAAAACCTTGAAAATATTTGGAAGATATGAGGAAGAAAAGTCTAGAATCAAGACTGGTTTAGTAGTAAAGAAGATGGACAGGAAGAAAACAAAAATAATGAACACTCTTCAAAATAAACTGTCAATAAATGAAGACTTAGAACAATCAGTAGATATCACCGAGGATCAGTCACTTGTCAGTGAAGCTAAAGAGATAAGTGATTCAGGGTCTACTAAATCAGATGCACCACCTGTCAAGAAACCAAAGATTACTAATGTGACAGCTGCATCAAGAACAAGGAGCAAGACAACAAAAGAGGTAGACTCACCACCCTTGAAGAAAGGAACCATGAGAACTTATCAGAAAAGAAAGAATACATCCTCAACTGGGAAATTAGTACCAAAATATAGAAGGAGATATCTAAGAGGAAGAAAAGATAAGGATGATATAGAAAAGGATGAAAGAGAACAGAGAATACAGGCAGAGAAGGCCAAAATTCAAAAGACAATTGATGAAATTGCATAGTCAATCATCAATACATGCAGTATAGCAAATAATAAGATTTGATAATGGGTACATCTTCCCACCGAGGACCAGAATAAATTAGAGGATGCTATCAGTAAAATGATGGTAGCATACTAGTATGTACCTCTACAATTCAGAAGTCATATTCTACAAGAGCTAAATGATAAGATATCATCCAGGTGGTCACATGCATTACACACGGAGAAAAAGATGAGGGAGAGATCCCTAGTAACATTCATGCCTGAGTCAATAGTTGAAGAAATTGAATCAACAATGCAGGAGCATGCAAAGAAATTTTCAGCTAAGACAAGAGCATACAAAGTACTGCAAGACATGTTAGAAGAGATTGATGTAGAAAGAAATAAGATTTGGATATACATCTTCAATCCACCTGAGTAGGTACTAGCTCTAATCGAGATAGCTCACAATAAGGAGAAGGAGGACACACCAAGCCACAAACATATTTTCATCAATAACACTGAGGATGTCAATCCCATTGACTTGACAATAGAGGCAAGTAAGGTCATGGATGATATACCTTAGATATTGAAATCACTAGGAGAAACAACAGACATAACAATAAAAGATATAACACAAGGTGATTCTAATGATAATGTCAAGGCTGATGAAGATGTAAACATTTCCACCGAGCAAATGAATAAATAGGAAACAACAAATGTTGCACAGGAAAATGTACCAGGTCACATGCCTTTATTGATACAAGCTATCAATATAATAATAGAAGCAAAGGAGAAAACACCTGATCCTAATGCAAACATACCAAAGGAAAAATGTGATGAACATGGGGAGTAGAAAGATACAAATGAGGAGAAGAAAGATACAACAAAGGAGAAGAAAGATACAAGTGGAGAGGAAGAACCGAGTGATGCCAGTGCCAAGAACACCAAAGAGGCAAACAAGGTTGTAGATAAAGACAAGGTTGATGTAGAGATGTCTACAACCAACAAACAGGTTCATACCAAGTAGCATACCAAAGGCACCACACCTCCCAGGCAATCACCAAAATCAACAGAGACAAAGAAGGATCTTGCTATAATCCTTCATTTCCTTGCTTCTAGCACCACTCCCAAGAAGAAAAATAACAAGAAGAAAAAAGCACCAGTAACACTTGATGAGATCATTGACATACTTGACTATGATCTAAGAACATTGGATCCTGAGTCACTAATAAAGTATGTAGAACTACACAAAAGAAAGGCAATATAGGACAAGCTCAAGGAGCACAAAAATTCACAAGACCTAGATACTACAAAGGAAATCCTATTGCAAATAGTTCCTAACAGACAAATTTATCAAAATGAACCAATCCTTGATCAAATAGCAGTTCTTACTGAGGCCATAACATCACATAATGTAGAAGCTGACAAGGTCATTGAAGAACATACAGAAGAGAAGTGTCACTACAAGCCAACCGAGAAAATCAGCCAAGAAGTGGCAGAGACCAAGGTAAAAATTTCTGAGCTAGCAACTACACTAGAGCCAATCATAACTAAAGTAGTTAACTTAGTTCAAAATTTGTGCACACTAGAGCAATTCACTACCGAGCATAGTGAAAAGGTTGCTAAACTAAATGAAAATTCGAAAGCTAGTGCACAAAGTATGTCAACCGAGCCGAATGCATTCCAGCTGCATTATGAGAAGATTGTCGAATCAAAATGGTTGAGACTTGAAATTCAAAAGGAAGAAAGAAAAATCAAAGATGAAGTAACCAAGCTCCAAGCTATGGTACTACTGAATCTCACAGTGTTGCTACAACACATGAATTCGGCAAAGACACTAATTGCCACCCCAGAGATGTCAGTCACAGATAGTATCTATGACATGCATGCCAGAATAAATTTGGAGCACATGACCCTCGAACACCTCAAGGAGAAATGGGACAAGCTAATGGCCACCATACAAAAATCCCATTTACACATATTTGAAAAACTATAAGTACTACATCTTTGTCATTAATTTCAAAGGGGGGGAATGAACGTACAAAGGGGGAAAATGTACCAAGGAAAACATGTACATAAATTGTACCAAGGTATGCACATAGGGGGAGTCATTGAAAAGGTAATTACACTTTCTATATACACTATACATATCAATTTTTGATACTAATTCCAAAGGGGGAGATTGATAATCCTTAAAGGATCAGAAGTTGTCATTAGTATACAAGGACACAGTTTTGGACCGTCGGTCACAGAATACACTGAAAGACAGTTTATAGTGTAACCTGAGGAAGATAGTACACAGAGAAAACTAAGCATAGAATTTCTATAGATTAAGCCCAGCACAGTCTTACAGGGACATCACTGAGCACAATCTACAGAGTATACTGAGCACCAGTCTTAAAAATAGCTTTATGCTTAGCTAGAAAAACATTTCTTGAGGATCAAGTAAAGAATAAGTAATGGATTTAATCAATTTAACTGGTTGTATACATGCAAACTAGGATATCAAGTTCAAGTTGTAAACCTTTGATCGTTAGAGTTATCAAGAAAAGCATGAAACCTAATTAGGTTAATACATTGTATATATAGGTGTGTAATCAATCAAGAACATGATGATTATAGTCATAGAAGGACATCTATGGATCAGACAAAGATTTTCATGCAGAAGAGAAAATAAAGCAGAATTCAGTTATGAAGAACTAGATTCAAGGCTACCAAGCAGAACATAGGTATTATCAATCACAATAGGTGATACATATATTTTGTGAACTTAATGGATATGTATTCAGCAATTCAAGATTGCAAGCTATCAAGTCATAAGTATTTTTGTCTACTCTCTAACAATTGTAGAAAATAGAAGAAATCCTTCAAGAAGGTGGACTTAACATTCTTATTGTAAATCTCTTAACCGAGTGCACACATACATTGTGTTGTTAAAATCTCTTAACCGAGTAGAACTAACAAGTCTAACATGTTACTCCTAGCAGTGTAAGATCATCAAAAGTAATCACAACTTATAGCAACCAACACCTTCCATTCCGTAGATAGTGAAGCTTTGTGGGTTTCATCCCCACCGTAATTTTTACCTTCTAACTAGGGTTTTCTTGATTATTAATTCTTGTGGCATGTGTAACAAAGTTTCGTGAATGTTTCTATATTTGTTTACATGCATTTATATTTATGTTTTGATATTACATGCATGAGGTAGCAAAGAAACAATGGTCAGTAATGCAAGAAAATATTACTATGGTTATTTGATAAAAAAATTTAAGGGTACTGATTCACCCCTCCCCTCTCACGCTTCCATTATTCCAACATGCATAACTAGGTTCTTTGATATATTAATAGCACTTGTATTATCACAAATAAATAGTAACCGGATCTTTGATCTCTTCTTGCATACCTTCAATTAATTGTTTAATCCATGCTATATTTTCACAATTCATAGTAGCACCAACATATTATGCCTTAGTAGTAGGATGTGAAATGTAACTTTACTTCTTGCTCAGCCATGTGACCAATCTTTCACCTAGAAAGAATGTGCCTCCACTAGTACTTTTCCTATCATCAATGTGTCCAACCCAATTTGCACCAGTGTAGACTTGAAGATCAAAAGTACCTCCTTTCTTGTACAATAAACCAAATTCTTATGTGCCTTTCAGATATCTCAAAATTCTTTATACTGCAGAAATATGTGTTTCCTTCATATTAGAAGAAAATCTTGCAAAAATCCTAACAACGTGTGCTATATCAGGTCTTTTGTGAACAACATACTGCAATTTACCAATCATGGATTGGTAAAGAGTATTATCCACCTCTTGTGTCTCATCCTCTTTTGATAATTTACATCCAGTATCTATAGGTGTTCCAACAGGTTTGGAATCTTCCATACCAAAGGTTTTGAGGATCTCTTTGATATAGTTAGCTTGTGTAATATAGATCCCTCCAGTAACTTGTTGTATCTATAGACCTAGAAAGAACTTAATCTCTCCAATCATTGACATTTCAAACTCTTTTCTCATTTCATAAGCAAATCCTAAATATATAAAGTGTCACTGCCTCCAAAAATAATATCATCAACACAAACTTCGGCAATCAAAACTTTATTATCACTATCACACTTCAGGTAAACATTACTGTTATCACTTGTTCTCTGAAATCCTATTTTGATTAGATAAGATTGAAATCTCTCATACCATGCTTGAGGTTCTTGTTTCATACCATATAAAGCTTTATATAACTTACATACCTTGTTATTGTTAGTGTTCTCAATGAATCCTTTAGGTTGATCAATATATACTTCTTCAAGTATCCCATTAAGAAATGAAAACTTAACATCCATCTAATATACCTTGAATCCTTTGTAAGTATCATAATATAGAAGTATTCTAAATCCTTCCAATCTAGAAATAGGTGCAAAAGTCTCTCCATAGTCAATATCTTCTTCTTGTGCATAACCGTTGCAAACCAATCTAGCTTTATTTCTAATAACTTCTCCATGCTCATTCAATTTGTTTTTGAAAATTCATTTAGTACCAATAAAATTTTTTTCTTTAGGCTTGGTTACTAATGTCCATGTCTTGTTCTTCTCAATTTGATCATACTCTTCTTTCATTGCTTTCATCCAATCTTCATTATCTAGTACTTCTTTAATTTTCTTTGGCTCAAATGTAGATATCAAACATGTATTGTCTCTTAACTTTCTTCTAGTCATCACTCCAGCATCCTTATTTCTAATAATCTTTCTCAGGGAATGGTGCCTCCTCACATACTTTTCCAAAATAGGCTCGGTAGGTCTTGGTCCTTCAAAATCAACATTTGGTTGTAGAACTCCATGTTCATCTTCCTCCTCGGTAGGTGCTCTTGATAAGATATCAAGAACATCAAGTTGTACATATACAAACTTCTCATAATCCTCAGGTTCGGTAAGGTATTAGGAAAATCAATTTGTACATATAAAAACTTCTCATAATCCTCAGGTTCAATAAGGTATCATGAACATCAGGTTGTACATATACAAAATTCTCATAATCATCAGGTTCCTTCTTGCTATATTCATAACTCCTTTCTTAAAATTTATCAATTATTACATTTGCACTTTCCACCATCTTGCTAGTAACTTTGTTCAAAAAATTTTAAGCTTTACTCCTCGTAGAATATCCCAATAATATTCCTTCTCCTTTTGAATCAAACTTTCATTCTCTAGAATCTTTCAGAATATAACATTTTCTTTCAAAAACTTTAAAGTAACTGACATTAGGTTTGTGTTCATACCAGATTTCATAAGGTGTCTTGTTGGTACCTTTCTTCATTGTACTCAATTCAATGTTTAAACAACAATATTTACAACCTATCTCCAAAATTTATGTAAAATTCATTTTTCATTCATCAGTGAACTAGCACAATCAACAATAAATTTGTATCTTCTCTCAACAATCCCATCTTGTTGTGGTGTCCTGGGTGCTGACAACTGTCTCTTAATTATATTCTCATTACAAAACAATGTAAAATCATCAGAAGTAAACTCACCTCCTCTATCAGATCTCAGACATTTCAATTGTCTTCCAGTTTCTTTTTCAACTCAGGCCTTATACCACTTAAACATTTGAAATGCATCAAATTTTTTCTTTTAAAAACATTACATACATCATTCTAGAATAATCATCCACAAATAAAATAAAATATCTATCTCCATAATAACTTTGAGTCCTTGTGGGTGTACATAAATCAACATGCACTAAATCCAAAATTCCTTGTGTAACATAATTCTTGCTTGAAAAACTAGATTTAGTCATCTTACCCATTTGATATTCTTTGCACATAACATTCTAAGGTTTCTCTAGTCTCGGTAGTCCTCTCACTCTATTCTTCTTACTCACTTTGATTAAGTTGACAAAATTAACATGACAAAGCCTTTTATGTCATAACCAAACATCTTCAACTTTAGCAAATAGGCAAGTCTTCATAGAAGTATGAAGATAAATTAAATTACCTTTAGATTGTTCTCCAATAGCAATCAAACTATCCTTCTTATCAAATACTTTCATCTTTCCATATTGAAATTCCATGCGGTGACCTATATTATTTAACCGTGCAACACTCAACAAATTATACTTTAAGCCTTCAACCCAATAAACATAATCACATCTTGTGTTATTGAGTATAATTATAGAACCTTTTCCTTTCACAGGATATGGAGCATCATTACCAAATCTAACAAATCCTCCATCATACTTTTCCAAGGAAATAAACTTAAGTGTGTCACCAGTCATGTGATGTGAACAACCACTATCTATAATCCATGTTTCATTCTTACTTGTGATATTATGGCTCTTGGTTCTTCTTCATCAGAATAATATTTAATAGCAACATAAACAACTTCTTTTCCATGATCATTGTCAAATGAATCATCATCATTTAGTCCTTCATTAGCAATATGACAAGATTTCTTACCTTTATTTTTGTAGTCTCTCAATCTCCTAAAATTTTTTTCTCTTTTGTCTTTATCTTCGTTGTCTTTCTTTTCCTCCTTATCTTTCTTAGGACAGTTAGATGCAAAATGACCAATTTTATCACAATTAAAACATTTCAAGGGTAACTTACCTCAGTATTTTCCTTTGCCTCTTTGTAGCCTTCTAGCCAACAAAGCTTCAAATTCTCTTTCATTCTCATCACATTCAGTAAATAACTCTTCAAGACCTTTAGTACAACTATAAAATTTCTCACTAGCACTGCTCAAATATCCAT
>MU224579.1:2221139-2249554 GCA_018584345.1 Thuja plicata
CTCTCTAAAGAATCAATAAAGTGGACAATGTCCTGCTGACATAGGTCCTTAATGAGTTCAGCTCATATATTTTAGTAACAAGTGTGTTTAGAATAATTTTGAATGTCTTAAAAACTTAAATGATGATAGATTATCAGACCCAGGTCTAGATCAATGCTTATCCTTTGGGTTACAGAGTCAAAAGCTTGAAGTTTCACATAAACAAAACACTGTAAGTTGCCTTACAACCTACATGCAATTAGGATAAGTTTCCTTACAAATTATTTGATTACCTCTAAAATACTGTATCAAATCCTTAAATACTGATATGCTTCCTACAACTACTCACAAAACTTAGTTCTTTACATGAAAGAAACTTGCAAGTAATTAGATAGTCACCTTGTAACCAAAATGCTTCAGACTGCCTTACAATCTTAACATTAAAAAGCATACACAGGAAATAAAGAGACAACAATAAAGAAGAGTAAAATTGCACCGTATTTTATTGATGTAATCCTTCTTTCATACATAAGAAAAAGCTTTGAAGCTTGAAAGAACACAGGCACAGATTTAGAAGGACTTATTCTTTAGATTAATTTTCATCCTCCCTTGAAAATACAACTCTCTTCTATATATATATAGGTCTTCAACCATCTTGGAATCCTTTTCAAAAGGATGCTACAAGCTTCGGATGGTCTCAGAAAACCTAACCCTAAAACTATAGAAGAGACAAAAATAAAGAGAGAGAAGAAGTGGTGGAATGACCAAGTCAAAAAGATAGAAACAGATATTCTTTGTTCTTCTCCTGATCTAGCGACTTGATCTGATAGTGTACATAGTAGATGGCAGCAGTTATATCGAGTCTGGATGACCATGCTTTTAGATTTACCTACATTCTCCTTTTGCAATAACTGCCCTCTTTATCTTCAATAGTGAGGTACCAAGTAATCATCCCTACTCATTGTCCAAAGTTTTTTCTTCTACTGTTGGCTTCTTCATCTTGGGTGTAGTCATCACCTCCCATGCTTTCATTTCATCATCTGATGGCCACTTGAAGTCCTGAGTACTCTGTATTTGGACCTTTTGCCTATCCCATCTTGCATCAGTGATATTTTTTATGTCTACTAGAAACTTATTAACGTCAGTTTCTGCCTTGAAAGATTTGTCCAATATCTTATTGAACCCTTCTACATCAATATCAGTTCCTGAAATAAATGCCTCACTACTAGGCATTTTGCTATCAAATTCACCCCTCCAGGAATCTAAGGCCTTCACTTGATCATCATCTCCTCTTAAGGAAGGTATAAATCTGTTAAAATCATCAAAAAAGAGGCTTAACTTTACCTTAATTTGGTTCAATTTGCCCTTAAATAATGAGAGAGAAATATTAACCCTTTTGATCTCATCTTCAACTTCAGTCACTATCTCTGGCAAAACTGATCTCATGGATTGCAATGATGCAAGCTTCTCAAATAACTGCACCCTAGTAGACCACTTAGTAAAATAGGGTTTGAGGATAGCCAAATACCCCATTACCTCAGTGTGCAAAGCTGGCAATTTGTTAAAAGTATTGAATATAACATCAACTTTATCTTTTAAGATGTCAATTCTATGTTGCAGCACACCATTTAATGCTCTTAAAGCAACCTCATTTCCTTTCTCTTCCTCAGCCTTTTCCTCAGCTACCTCTTCAGATTTTTCTTTGTCTTCAATTTGCAGGGGCTGTGGTACATACATCACCTCAGGATTTGTTTCCAATTCTTCCATCAATTTCTTTATCATCTGATCCCTCTGATAAAGTTGTACTCGGCACATTTCTCTATCTTTTTCCAATGCACTAGTCTCTTCCACCAATGTGCTGCACCTTTCAGACAATTGCTTAGTTTTGTCTTCATTCAAGTGAGCCCAATGTGTCATGATTTGGGATATCTCCAAATCCCCTGTATTTTGCATTGTCCAGACCATTTTATTTCCCACCATATTCTCTTGAATATTCACCACTTGGGGTTTTTGGTCTTTTGGGCACAGGCTCCACATTGCAAAGGCCTAAGACTTTGGGCTATACCCAAATCCTTTTATTACATCACCTATTTGGACTTCACTAGAAATTTTGAGATCTGACTATTTCCTTATTTGATCAATAATGAAGGTGGATGCTAAATCCCAACCCTCAGCCAATAGTATTCCACTTCCCAATACTAATTTACTGGCATCCTTTGGTGAAATATCCTCATTTTCAGGATCATAATTTTGCAAAGCCATCAATGCCTCATTAGTTATGGTCTCTTTATCATCAACTGTCAACTCTGCTCTTATTTTTTCTTTCTTGTACCATCTCAGGAAGTCTTTAAACTCCTCAGTTTTTACAAAATTATCATCATTTAAAAACTTTTTTTGATAAATCAATCTCTCATCAATACAGGCCTTAAGGGGCATTTCAACCTCATCATCTAAATCAGGCTGCTGTTTCTTTCCTTCTCTAATTGCCTTTCTTAGGTTATGATCATATAACCTATTTCCAGGTACTAAGGCCTTAGCCTTATCTTTCTTCTTATTCTGCCCTTCAGTTGAAGGCTGACCTATCTCTAATTTCTGCCTCTTTGCAGCAGGTTCTTCTATATCATCTGGTTGGGTAGCAACTGTCAAATCTATAATATGGCCCTCTGCTCCCTGAAACTGTGGTATTTCGGCAATATCTTGTTGTGATGAAGCATGCATAGTAGGACGTGCATAATCACTGTCACTACTACTATTGTATTCAGATTCTGAATGATCAGGTATCTGAGCACCTTTCTTGTCAAGAACTGTATCCAATTGCTCTGTAAGCACATAATAGTTGTCTATCATGGCTTTAATTCTGTCAAAATATGGGAGATCAGGGTAAAAACCCCCAAAAGCCAACCCATTTCTCTTTATTTGCTTTTCAAGTTTTAACAATTCTTGAATCCTCAGTCTTCTTGTATGAATATCATCTTCATCCAAGAGATTCCTTGTTGCATCTTCCTCTATGCACTCACAATGGACATTTGTATTGGGGATTGTAGGAGTATACAATCTCCTTACCTCTGCCATAAAACCTTCTGGGTCAATGTATCTATAAGGGGCTGCCCCCATCCTGTATCTTTCCAACCATTGACCTACTGCATCAATGGCACCCTTGCCAATTGTGAAGTTAGAAATCTTAAGCTGCCTAGGGGTCAATGTCCCCTTCTTATGTGGCACAAAATTCTCGTTGTCTGTCAACAACAGCTACCATATAAACTCCATTGCTGCCACCCTTGCCGGTACATAATATGGTAATAAATGAGGTGGGTGAATACACCCATATACCCTGATGAATGTGTAATTTTCTTCCAAAAAGAAGTCACCCCAATTATGCTTTCCACCCCAGCTATCTGTATACTCACAGTGCCTAAACAGTTGTATAACTTTTAATGGGATTCTTGTTCTATTGGTTCCCAAGCTCTGTACTATTGGATACACAAGCCAATTTTGAAAGGCACAATAGTCACACTCCCTAGAAGTGTAATTCCAAACCCTCACCCAAAATTGGATAGGATTTGGTCCCGATTGGTAGAATCTCTGAGGGGTTAAATTATTAACGTCCATAATGACAAAATTGAAATGCAAAAGGAGATGCATAAGAACGGAGTAATGTAAAAACTTGGGCTCCTTCTCCTTTGGGTTCTTCATTCTCTTCTAGGTTGCAATGAAACCCTCATGCATTTCATCTATGATGTGTTGAATATAATCATAACTAGTATTGGAATGGACCTCTTGTAGGTCCAACACCATCATCAAGATCCCTGCATCAATCTTCTCTGTATCACCATCTATCCCTAGCACTTTGCACAGGGCATATGCAACATACTTGATATAGAAGTGTAGATCCTTGTAATAATATGGGTTGTCCTCAGACATAGGATTTAAATACTTTTTCACTTCTTTTAGCATATGTTTTAGCAACTGGCTCCTAGCAATCCCAGGCTTCAAAGTATACCTTTGTTTTTGCTTTGTCATGTCAATTCTGGTAGACATGGTGTTGTATAAGCCGAATGCTTGCATGAACGAATTTCTGTTTAATATCAATAAAGCAGTGCCATCATCCCTCCTGATGGTCTTAGATAAAACATCATAGTGATTGGCTAGGTCTAAGAACAAGTCTACATCTAGGAAGACATCAGGAACAATTAACCTAGCTAAACCACAGGTCCAAGGGTTTGACACTGGGATGGCCTTGTCAGAATTCTTATAAAAATAGTTGAAAAGAGAAAAACCTGTTGTTCCTGGAGTCACAGCATCTCGAATATCTTTATATTCATCAATGAGCACATTAGCATTAACCTTTTTATTTTGAGTCAAACCAGGAAGGAGATGGAGGAATTCATCTGAATAATTCACTTTTCCCTTTGCCTCGTTCTCCACCCTCTCACTTTCTCCACTCGTCGAGGCTACACTCACCGCTCTGCTCATGTTTTCAGTGCTTCAATCTCTTCTTCACCGGTATTGAAACAAATTTATCACAGAGACTTCACAGACTGTTCTGTGCATAATTCTGGGAATGATGAACTTTTAAACCACATAAAACTCTGCAAATCTTTGAATTTTAATCTGTTTTGGCAACTGAACTCTTTAATTTTAGCAACTCTGAAAGCAAGGTGAATGTACATGAACAGGAAATCATCTCCTTATAGTAACCATTCAAGGTACATAACTCATGATTCTCAGAACATCAATTCTATCTTAAATTCCACATACTATGAACATAATTGAAAACCTAGCCATAGTTTCCTGAGTGTGACAGGAAAATCAAATTTGTAAAACTGAATCCTTGGCTAAACCTTATAAAATTCAAATGAGCTGACATGTCACCCTGGGATTGGCCCTTTGTCATACATCTCAGCTACCCTCTTTCTGCATAGTAATCAAAATCTGGAAATCTGATTGGCCGCCGAATAATTCATACTGACATATTTAATACTGGCACCTTTTCACATAAATTAACATTAAGCGACAACGCGACTGCACTCATTTTCTCTATCGCTGATCCCAATCCTTAACCCGTGATTTATCTGGAGACATAGCGACTGTGCAACTTCCTTACCTTTATTAACCAGAGTCAACATTTGGCGATCACGTGACACAAAGCAAATCTAAGTCGCCAGCGGTTATCACTAACCCATGTTCTTTTCTCAGACTATGCGACTAACAGTTAGTGTTATCTTTCACAGTTATTTCTTAGTCGCCAAATGTTATCTCTCTTCTGCCATACTGTGCGACAACCCTTAGTCGCCTGATTGCCAAATGAAAATGTTGAGTGCCAAAAACTTCATGAGACATTGCGACAAAGCATCCTACCCTTAAAATCATCTTGCGATCTCGCGACATACCCTTGACCGCTGAGTCGCGAGGACTTTTCTCCTTAGGCTCTTTTATTCTCAGACTTGGCAATTACCGTAGGATCTTTCCATAATTTCATCTGACGGTTGTCGCTTAATTGCCAAGAAACTTATCATGCCTTTACAACATCTCGAGACCCTGCGACTAACAGTTACCCTTAAGTAGTCTCGTAGTTGCTGAACACACTTATACCCTTAAGCGATCATTCTGAAATCCATATATCTCTTGACAGATGTCTTCTTTTGATTTGAAAGCTGAGTTATCTGGCGACAGCCCGACTGTGCTTTATCCCAAACCCTAAAGGGTTAGTCACCAAGTCTCGGCAGTTTCAACTTAACCGGCCTCTTTTCTGGAGACTGCGCGACTAAAGGCTTTACATGATACTTAATATTAGACTCATTTAGCGATTATGCGATAAAAGGTAATCACGAAGTCTCATGATAAACTCTTAACTGTGGAAAAATTCTCGCGACAACCTGACCTGTCTGTGGGCCCACTGATATATTATTGCTCTATTCAAATGATTCAGTGATTACGCGACATAGAGTAAATCGCGAAGTCTGGGAAAGAACAGGGAATATTCAGTTATTACATGAGACAACTCGACAAAAGCTAATCGCAGAGTCGGGAATAAAAAGGAATATGTTATTTTAAGTTGTGTGACTAAGCGATTAGAAAAGAACTCACAACTTAAGTGAGGCAAAAAGTAACTAAGAAACATAAGCGAATCAATGCCTTAGAGTTTTTCTTCAAAGTTGAACATTGAACAAGGGCTAGGGTTTAAGATTTTGAATATTTTCACAGGTTTTTAGGCTTTTAGACATGAAAAAATGAAAACTTGAAGAGGGAGGACCATAGAACTGAGGAAAAAGAAGGAAAAACCTGGGAAATAACCAACATGTACTATATTATGTTCTCTCCTTCTTTCATCCTCATAGAGTCAAATTTACCTCTCAAACTTTCTTCTTTAGCCTTATGAACATTCTGATCTCCACCATAGGTCAGAATAATCATATCCCATATTTTTTTTGAATTAGTACATCCATCACATTCATCATATTCCTGGTTGATAAGTGTAGAAGCAATCTCAATCATAACTTGTGTGTGTTCTTGTTTCTATATTTGCTCACTGATTGTCAAAGGTGTAGTAATTGGTGCAATATATTCATTATCAAGAAAATGAATTCCATATTCTCCTACTTCAGACACATGCAACCTCGTTCTAATTTTCCATGTAGAGAAATGATCCCTATTCAGCTTTGGTGCTTCCCTCTTATACATCTTTAGATTTTAACTCAAGTCCCTTTAAACTTATCACTTCAGAGTAAATAGATTGATACCAATTTTTGGTCCACTGAGAGGGGGGAGGGTGAATCAGACAAAATCAAAACTTAATTCTCAAAATTGAACTCACTGATTCACTCGGTAACACTGAATATAGTAATAACCAATTCACCAAACAACTTAATAACTTAAACAACCATACATCTCAAATATGTACATCAATCATTCAAACTTATTAACATCAGATCAATACAGTTGACTCTAGATTTAACTTAGTTGACACCAAATTTAACGAGGAAACCCTATTTGGAAAAACCTTTGTGGGAATTATGACCCATAATAAAATTGTACCCTTCTGAAGTACGCTCGGTTAATAACTTATTATGTTAAAGATTACAAACACATTTTCTAAATGTCACCCTTTTAGGGGATTTACCTCAAATCTATTAAGATCTTCACCCTGTTAGGAGTGGCCTTGTTAGAGGTCTTTAAACACTCTTTTGGAATGTCACCTAATTCTAGGTTTTACAAATAGGATGGTTAAATCCACTCGGTTAAGAGATTTCTCTGTCAAAAATATTAATAAGCAACAACAAAACTTTGATCTGTAAATATAGAAACTACCTTTTCTTGTGTTAGATCATTTATGCTCAATTGAATAGTGACATCTCATGCTCCATTGATCTCTTTCTCAGACTATAGATTCTTCAATCTCTATTTCTCTGTTCTGCTTGGTAAATGTTGTTCTTCAACTTCTTCTTCTTCTCTGTTTAACTCGCTAGCAACATAATCTCTGTTTATTTCTCATTCTTTATATAGACATAATTTTGCATCTTAATCTCCTTAATTAGATTTTCCATCATTGTTGTTCTATCATCTTCTTCATAAATCTCAACTCGGTAAACCACTTCACTTTTACCTCACAACTTGAACTTTTCTTGACACTCTCATAATTATGTTTAACCGCTTGATATAATTTTCCTTAGATCTTCTGATTGAATTTTCATGTTCGTAGATCTTCTAACAAACTTCATTTAATTATTATCCTCATCTTGCTCATCATCGCTTCACATTAAATTCAGTCTTATCATCATTTACAATCAATATCTTGTACTTGGTAATACTTGCTTCGCAACTCGATAACTGTCTTCATTCACTGGTTGATGTCTATCTCATCTTCAGTGCTCAGTGCTTGTCTTTCACTTGGTGTTCGGTAACTATGACTGACTTACATATCTTTATATCGACTGACTTTGTCTAGCTTGGTAAAGTAACTCTTTCAGCCATAACTTTAACTCTTTTCAGTTTCTAGCTTAATCAATCAATTGTACCGATTTGATAACATCAAATATGTAGTAGTATAAATCAATTAATCAATTGCTTGACATAAATGGAAAAACAATAACTGATCTAACCATTTCTACAATCATGATACTCAGTATCACTCAGTCTTCATCATCTCGATCAGATCTTGATTAGTTGATTAACAAGGATGTCCCATTAAAATCCCCATTCTCCTTTCCCAAAGCCTTATTTATTTCTATTAAATCTCCCCATTTATCAGAGATAGGAAAGTAACTCTTCACCAAATCTACAATTTTCTGAGATAGATCATATTCCTCCTAGTTATACTTGTATTCCACCTCATATATCCTACAAACAATCAGTATCCTCTATCTGTCAACCTAGTAAGGTTCCTTCCATACCTCCTCCTAATCAAGAAAAGGAACCTGTGTTAATTGATCCTAAACCTTCCCAAATATCAACCAAAACCAAATATAATCGATGTGCTCATTATCATCATTGTAGATGTTGTGCTAGGTATTGTGAGATTTCTTCCCAAACCATTTCATCCCCTAAGACACCCCATGATCCTTTCATTCGATTTGACTAACCAATACATAGTCCAAGGGAGGAATTTAATCTTAATAAAAATAAATTGTCTAAACATGATGATTCTTATTTTAGCATTAAGGATCCTATTATGATTGATTTAGATGATGAAGATACTCTTGATAATGACACTAATGATTTTAATGGTGCAATTGATTTTTATCCTAACAATTATTATTGTATGTATGAGGCTATTGAAGTTAATCATGAATTATCTAAAAGTTTTTCCAAGGCATTATCTCTTGCTCCTTCTGACAAACAAAGTGACTCATCATTAGACCATGGTCCTTTTTTTGAACTTGCAGTAGCTCCATCTACCAGGCTTAATATTTCTCTTCTCAAATGTTTTCCACCTTCCATAAACAATGTTCATCATGAAGGTTTGGTAGATGATACACTTAAATAAATCCTATTATACTGTGGATTATTTTGTGTTTTCATAATTTTCTCCCCTCATGATCTTTTTCTTGTATGCTATTGTTAGATTTGTTTAGACGACCCTTGTTTCTCCATTGGTGCAAGGCAATCAAGAAATTGAACCTATCATGACATTATTCTATTTGTATCTTAATTTTATATATATATATATATATATACACACACACTATTGTTAGAGTTGTTATTGCAAGGAAATAACAACCGTCTATCTTTTTGGTCTCCACAACTTTGACCCAAAAAGCCTTTTATTCATTTCTCTTGTGTGTTCTTCTTCCATTGTGATTTTAGTTATACTACCTTCGAGGGCTGATTTAAATTCATTATGATTATTCTTGATTTACATGATTTATCACATATACATATTGACCCCAAAGTTAGTAGATCCCTTTGTGCTATTTTTTTCATGTGTTTATTTCCCTTGATTTGTCCTTATCTAGGGGAATATCACAGTGGGAACATACTTAGATTTTGAATGAATGTATGCTACCTTAAATTTATTTCTCCCGTAAAGGTGTACATAATTTCCTTAATGTGGGGGCATACACTCCACTCTTTTCTACACATTATGCACATACCACAAATCCAATTTTACAATCATTTTTCAAATTACTTAGTAGATGTTATCTTTTTCTTTGTAATCTCCTCTTAGAGAATTTCTTTGGAGACATCCTTTCATTGGAGCAGTCCTTTTGCACCAATTTCTTAGAAAATTCCTTCAATAACAATTTGTTTCCTTGGGGAAATCCTATCTATGATAGATTTCCTCACATACAATGCTTTTCTTGGTTATCTTTGTGATGGGTTGACTAGCATAACATAACTTGCAAGGCCATCAACTCTCTCTCTCTCTCTCTCTCTCTCTCTCTCTCTCTCTCTCTCTCTCTACATGGTCCATAGTAAGTTTAACCTTACTAGGCTAGTTTGGTCATGNAACATAACTTGCAAGGCCATCATCTCTCTCTCTCTCTCTCTCTCTCTCTCTCTCTCTCTCTCTCTCTCTCTACATGGTCCATAGTAAGTTTAACCTTACTAGGCTAGTTTGGTCATGTCCTTTTTTCTCTCTTCATATGGATGTTTCTTTTGTCTTGGTTTTCAAATGATACGGAGAAAAGCCACCTGGGGGTTTGTGTTGGATGATATTATAATTGGGTACTACTGATGATGTTGGCATTCATTTTTTTTCACTGATGTCAACATATGTTTCTGTGGAGTGAACAGACTATTTATTACTATTATATGATGACTGGCAGAAGTGTAGAAACACTGTACAAATGAATCAGAATGAGAGAAGATGAGGATATGAGGAAGGATGTGTTTATACCTTATTCCTAAGGTTTCTTGGATTAATATTGCATATTGGAGATGTTACAGATGTTTTAGTGAAGACTGGTTTCTGGACTATGACAATGATGCTTGATAGAGTGAGTCTTTGTATTTTGGGGATCTCTTACAGGTGATGATGATTCAAGATATGCAAGCTTAAGAGATGACATAAGGCATATTAAGGAATTATTTTTGTTCATCACAAGTCGTGTGATTTTTGGTGACGTCAACTGTGGTGTGTATTCTGGAGAAGACCTATTTGGGGCTGACTTTAGAGATGTAGCGTGCATTATGGATTGCGAGCATGGATTGTAGATCTTGGATTATATCTGATGTATTGTAATTGGTGTTTACTTGTTTTATTTACCTTGTGTATCTTAGCAAGTGGTTAAATTATTATTTGTATATTGGGAAAGCTTAATTGGCCGACCTAATCAATTATTCTAATAGGGTATATATGAGAGATCTTTTCTTTTAAAAATATGTTATAGTGGAATGATGAGAAGGTAATTGAAAAGACATAGAAGTGTGGAATCAGCGAAGCTTGATTGGCTACTAGATGTAGAGAAAAGTTTGTGATTATAGTACTTCATTGGAACTGACCAAGCAAAGACAGTTGCTATCAGATAGTTCACTAGATTGTATATTTCTTATATACACTTGTTTGCATTTTTAATCCTTGAGGGTGGCTTTAACCTTCTTTGGCAATGTGCCTGGGCAGTGAGCCTATTACTCTTAACTCCTAATAGGGTATGTCCTTTAACAGGGACTATGTACTGTAATGTTGTAATAAGCTCCTAATAGGGCTAAATCTTTTAATAGGGATACTATACTCCCAGTACATCATTTATGGGTGCTAATTCCCATCGGGGTTTTACCTTTAACAGTGTTTTTTCAACAACAAAGGATTGTGTTATTGTGTTGGCATTTACTGTGTTATCATTTGAATTGAAATTTTGGTTTATAAGTTTAATGTTTAATAATATGTCTCACAACTGATTCACCCCCCCCCTCTCAGTTGTGCTTGTGGACTGTTATTCCTAATAATTGGTATCAGAGTTAGTGGTCCTTAGAGAGAAAGCTTAACATCTTGAGGTGATCCTGAAGATGACTTTCTACAGGAAGGATGGTCTAAAATTTGATCCTGAAAACTTTGAGAGTTGGAAGAACAAGATGGGAACACATTTTCTATGTTTGGGAATCTGATACTGGATGATGAAAAAAAGAAAGGAAAAGATAAAGACTGAGGATGAATTAGATAAAGCTATTAAAGATGAAAATAAGTTATTTTCATGTAACATGGTCACAAGGGAATAATTGATCAACACACTTTCTGAAGGTGAATTCACATAATTAAAATATTTAGATTTTGCACATGAAATTTGGACAAGATTGGAAGCACTATATGAAGGAGATAAGTTTACAAAACATGCGAAGCTCCAAAACTGGAAGACAAAGATAGAATCATTAAAAATGAAATATGATGAGAACATTAGAGAATATGCACAGAGAATTACTAAAGTGGTTACTGGTATCAGAAACTCTGGAGGTACTTACAGTGAGGAAGAAGTGATTGCAAATATTCTCAGATCTCTAACGCCTACATATAAAACTAAAGTACAAGCTAATGAGGATATTATACCTCTGACACCGAAATTTAATAGAGAGATGTTGATTGGAAAGCTAACTAATTTTGAGGCCGTAGAACTAGGAGATTCTCTACCTAAAGTTGAGCCAGCATCCAAGGTGACTGTGCATAGAAACAAAAAGAACTTATCTGGAATTGCGAGCACCAGCAATAGTGACTTGAGAGAAGAACTTGGAGACTATGTTGATGAATGGGAATATATTCAAGAGGAAGAAATAAAGATAGATGAAGTGGTAGCCCTGATCGCTAGAAGAGAAAAGAGACATAAGTGTAAATTTGAAGGCAAGTTACCTTTGAAATATTTTTCATGCAACAACATTGGTCATTTTGCATCTCGATGTCCTACAAGGGTTCCAAAACATAAACCTAAGTTTTACAAATCAAAGTATTCAAAAGACAAGGAATGTTATTATGTTAGTGAAGGTGTTTCTGATGATGATGTTGTTGCTTATGGTGAAATTGGATTTATTGCTATTAAGGATGATGAACCTATACATGAAGAAAAAGCCTTAGTATCTCATGTTGAAAAGAAATCTAAATGGGTTATAGATAGTGGTTGTTCACATCATATGACTGGAGATAAAAACAAGTTTTTTATTCTGAAAAGATATGATGATGGTGTTGTTAGATTTTGTGACAATACTCCTAAGCTTATCATTGTAGTTGGATCTATTTCTCTGGATGGAAAAACTAATACTGACAATGTACTGCTTGTTGATAGAATTAAACATAATATGTTAAGTGTTGGACAGCTATTGGACAGAGGTTATCAATTGAAATTCATTGATGGTAAATGTTCTATTAGAAGTAAATCAAGAGACTTGATCGCATCTGGTACTAAATCTAGAGGCAGTGTATTTGAATTGAATACATCTGAGGCTTCTTGTTTTATTGTGAAGGTTGATGACAGTTGGTTATGGTATAGAAGATTTTGTCATGTTAACTTTGATAACATTGTGAAGGAAATTATGACTAATGTTGTAAGAGATCTACCTAAGATTGTGAAACTGTCTAACACTATGTGTAGAGAGTGTGTTATGGGGAAGCATACCAGAAGTAGTTTTAAAAGAAAATCTTATTCTATAAAAGGGAAGTTGGATCTGGTACATACAGATCTGTGTGGTCCTACAAGAGAAAGATCTTATTATGGTGAAAGGTATTTTATACTTTTTTATGACTTTTTCTAGAATGATGTGGGTTACATATTTAAGTGAGAAGTCTGGGGCATTTGATAGATTCAAGATATTCAAAGAAAAAGTTGAGAATGAATCAGGTTTGAATATAAAATGTTTGAGATCGGATAGAGGTGGTGAGTTTACTTCAGGATTATTTCACTAGTACAAAAACAACAATATATGACCAAATAAACTACAAAAAATTGTAGATAGATGACCAAATTTAGTCACGTTATCAGTGATAGTTTATTGCAAGTCATTTATCTCGCAACCAAATTTATGAATAAACTATTTTAGTCATTTATTTGGTCATTTCGTAGTTTATTTGGTCATTTATTTGTTCATTTGGTAGTTTATTTGGTCGTTTAGTTGATCAATTATTTGGTCATTTGGTAGTTTATTTGGTCTTTTGGTAGGTTAATTGGTCATTTGGTAGTTTATTTGTTTATTTGGTAGTTTATTTGGTCATTTGGTAGTTTATTTGGTCATTTGGTAATTTATTTGGTCATTTGGTAGTTTATTTGGTCATTTATTTGGTCATTTGGTAGTTTATTTGGTCATATGGTCATTTGGTAGTTTATTTGGTCCTTTATTTGATCATTTAATTGGTAGTTTATTTGGTCATTTCTGTTATTTGGTAGTAAATGTAGTTATGAAATGAATAATTTAATAAATTTTAAAATGCAAAAAAAACCATAATATTAGACTTGAACTAAATTGTAAAATCAAATAAGAGTATTACACATGAACAAGCTACGACTGACTAGAATTAAAAGTTTTTTTTTCTATTAAGATAGTTTATCAAAAAATACAATTAAGGAGCAGGATCCAGTACTAGTTATCAATAACTACACACAACCCCCATAACATATACAGTTACAAAATTGGGGGAGTGTTAACATTTCCAAACCTATAACCTATACTTATCAAAGTATATTGTTCAGGCTACGAGTTCTTCACATAATTACATAAAAAATGATAAGTAAACAGAGCTGCAAATTACTCCCAACCAGTATCTTTGTTGTTATTATTGTCCCTTGGGGCCCATGCATTATTAGCTTGGTCATAATCTTGTGTCTATGTTGCTCCTGCTTCTCACTCTGTAGGATCACCCTGTACACTATGAACTGCATTAGCATCCACCTGTTCCTTGGGATCTACATGGCATCTATTCAAGAGATTGTTAAGATCTTCCACTTCAGTCAGGGCTAGAAAACTTTGGTACTTTGTGATATATTGAGAAGACTCCACCTCATCCTTATGAATCATCATATCGCCTTCCTGCACTAGTATCATGAATTTACTTTTTGGGATACTGAGTACCATAGATACCTGTGACATATATGAAAGTGTGTGAGTTTAAAATTAAACTCAGTAGGATTCCTCTGCTCTTTCTAAAAAACCTCTCTATTCCTGTCCTTCCAAAGAGTCCAAATAATTTCATTTGTAAGTACAAACCAAAAAATATTCATTTTAGAGTCAAATATCTGCACATAACCAGCAAGAATTTCACTCCAAGTAATACCAGGTTTACAATTCCAAAGACAAAGGGATCCAAGAAAAATGGCCCAAATATTTCGTACATAGAGACATTAAAAAAAACATGCTCAAAAGTTTCAACTACATTACACAAACTACAAATAATAGGAGTTACACCTAAAGAAGATAAAACATGACCTACAACAAGTTTTTTAATCAGAAGCAGCCACCTAAAATAGATTTTTTTTGGTTCAGATTTTCCCTTCCAAAAATATTCAAATAATAATTGCCAATTAGAAAAGGGGTTAACCGACCCCCAACACCAGGATACACATGAAATGATAGAGGATTCCTTCTTAATAATGTGATAAAAATGTTTAGTAGTAGTTGCAGTCAACAAGTTGCCATCTAGCCATTTACTATTTTTATGAAATGAGGCAAAATCTATAATATCTCCTTTCAACTTGTCATTCATTGCCTTATTGATTAGGGTGTATGTCTTTTCTCTGTGAAGTAGGGATATTAAATTTAGAACTGAGGAACTCCCATGACCCTGTTAGTAATAATTGAGAGGGGGGTGAATCAGTGGCTTCAAAAACTTTTCTTTATTCTAACTACCAATCAATAAACCTCAGATTATTAAGTCCCTTACAAGATGCATGCCATGAAATACTTATAATAATTAACTGTCTGTCGGTTTTCCTTTTCTGACCTTATTCTCCTTGATTATCGATAAGCAATAAAACTTATTTACCGACACTCAGTAAATATGCAGAGTATACCGATAAATCCATAAATGCATATGTGAAATGTAAAATAGTAAAGTAATAAACCATACACACATAACACATGGATTTTAACGTGGAAACCTTGTTAAGGGAAAAAATCACTAGGACCGGTACCCCAAATTCTCACTCTTCTGAAGTGAGCCCTGTTAGGAGCCAACCCTGTTAAAGGTTACAAACACACTATTAGGTGTGACCTTGTTAGAGAATTTTATACATAGAGGTTGTCACTTAGTATCGGGAATCTATTTGCTACCATCCTTGAATCAGCCTCCTTCTTAGACTGTCAATAGGATTTAGGCAAATCTAATGCTACTTTCATGAATCAACCTTTTTGGCACTCCTTGGGATGTACCTCAATATATAGAAGACTGTTAAGAGGCTTGATGCTTCAATGGTTAAACTGAAACACAATGACCTGTTTCTAATGCAACTTGAATTGCAGATTTTCAGATCTATTTAAGTACATTACCTCTCTGATCAATGTATCAATTCAATTCTTTGTGCTCCACTCTTTCTATTTTGTGATGTTGTGCTTCACTTTTCTTTGGTGTCTACAGAATTCTTTAGCTCTCCTTCAGCTTGATTGATCAGGAGTGTATGAAGTTATCCTTCATCAATTTCTCTTTAGCATCCTCTTTCTATTCATCCCCTTTCATGTATTACGGAAATGAATTAAGCTTGTCTCTTATATAGACATGATATTCACTATTTCTTGATTCTTTATTCTTGATTCTTGGCATGAAAAAAAAATCTAGCCAATCTAATTTAAAGCATAACTCTTGATTTATCTCATAGTTATCTTTTTTCCAACTGTACAAATCTTCTTTAAATCAATTACTTAACTCTGGTTGAATAAAACAATGAAAACAACTAGTTAAGTCTATCTTTAGCTCTTGCCAGCTAGATGTTTTTTCATTTTCTAAACTCTATGTTCTGTCGGTCAACTCTGCAGTTAGTCATTGGTGACAACTGCCAGTTCCATCGGTGTGACTCCATTCAGCTTTGGGATCTCCATCGACCATCAGGCATCATTGGATTTTACTCGTCAGGCAACTCTGTTCTCAGCTCGTCGGGCATCCTGTGATTTTACTTTGTTAGGCGACACTGTCTTCTGCTCGTTGGGTATCACTATGACTTTGGTTCTTTGCCTTTACCGATGGTTTGCACTCTGTCGGTGTTATCTGTCACTTTAGTGAATACTTGACTTTTATGCATTGCTGAAAGCATAATATTTGTCCCATTGATTCTTTGAAGTCTTTGGCATTATATACATGACCGTACAGATGATATCAAATTGACATCAATGACAATACAAACCATTAACTAACTTAATGCCTTGCATTATCTTCAACTTAACATTATCAAACATTCAATCAGTTACATGTCATCAAACCCTAGGTGCCCATCCATCAAGATGTCCCTTTCAAATTCCAAAGTTTTGCAGAACAACTTTGGGTTAGAGAAAGAGGTTTACCATTATAACACAACCCCCACCAAATAGATTAGTTCCCAACATCATAGAAAGGAGGACCACCTACAACACCCCTATTTGGAATTAACTCTCTCACCTAACTCCATGCTTTCCATAAAGAGTGAAAGATTTTTTAGCCAAACAACTTCATTTTGTATTCCCCCATCACAATATACATTCTTTATTCCTTATGTAGAACTTAGGAGGAATTCCATCCAAACTAGGTTCTTTTCCATTGGAAAAGGAATCAATAGTTGTTTTTATTTCATCAAGAGATATAGGCTTACCAAGATAGGAGGCATCAAGTTCTAAAATTTTTTTAGGTATTAGTTTAAGGCTTACAGTATACTTCCTATCGGGCATCTCTAACCCTCAAACATTCCAACTATGGATGTGCAACATAAACAACTATTTGGAGGATAGTTTTGTGCTTTTTCACAAATGGTTAAAACAATCTGGAAGGCTGCTTTTACCTTCATTATTGTTGGAAAGAGAATTTTTGTCTCTTGTCTTTATTTTCTTCCTAAACACTTCTGTAAATTGTTCCTCTTTATTGAAAGCCACTATTTGGATTCATTCAGGTGGGGTAGTTAATACCACATTCGGGGTCTATTTTCCCCTATTAGCTTTTATAATTTCATTAGCTTTTTTTATTGATAGTAACGATGGCTAGCTATTGAGCGTTTAGTTTGGTAGGGGTTGCATTATCCCCTACAATGATAGAGGGATTTTTAGTTGATGGGTGGGCATCTAGGGGAGAAGGATTCTCTCCCTCTACAAAGTTATGAGCGGGAACAACTTCAAAATCCTCATCAAACAAGGGATTATACAAAGTGACAAATGTATTTTTATCAACAATATTTATATGGGTATCAATATTCATAGCAGAAGATTGTTTCTCAGAAGGATGAACACTTATTTCATTCAAAGCCCGAGCACTATTGTTACTGTGTGGATTATTAGATTGCTTATTTTCATCTTGACTATCAAAGGATTTCTTTTTACTGTTACTGGTATTTCTTTTTTTCATAATTATTCACTATATCAATTTTTTCTCTCTACCCATGTTTTAGGGAAGGACAATCCTAATTTGTGTGGTCATTGCATCTATAGTGAAAACAAGCATTTTAAATTTCCTAACAATGAAATATCCCAGCATAAAATTTCCCCATCAAATTTGAGAGAAATACAGTCTAGAAAGTCGACTTCAAGTGTTAAAGCAACCAACACCCTAGCATTTAAATGCGACAGAGTGACTCTAGACTATTCAGTTTTCAAAACCAAAGCCAACCAGTCATCAAATAATTTACAGGATGGCATTGATTCTTTGTCTAGACAAACAAAAAATATAGAAATACTATTCAACCTACTATGTTCGGCCTTAATGGAACTTACCATATCTTTGTTAGGCGAGAGAGAGAGGGGTTTCAGATCAAGGGAAGGAGACCTACCATTGTCTCCTCCATCACCACCAGATTTGGCATCTCCTCTATGGCCACCAAATTTGGCATCTCCTCCACTGCCTCATCCACCTCCATCAGTTACTGCCCATCCCATATTTCTATGTTATGCATCCACCAATCTCTTGCTGAAGACTTCATTCAATTCTGCACTCACCGAAAATAGCAAAGAACTATCAGCCACCACTTGTTTATATGACATTTTTTCATTTATTTTACCCGCATTAATACCCTCTACAGGCTTATTACACTTCTCATTAACACTATCCTCCGCATCACCCATAATGATCTCCACATCACTCTGCGGGATATGAACATTATTACTCGGCTCTCCCATCACACGCATGAACTAGTCAAGGGGAAGGTTAACCCCAAATCAAAAAGGAAATGAAAGGGCACAAAATGACATAAAACCTCACAAAAAAGGAAGCAACACACAAGAATAACAAATCAAAGCTGAGACACACATAAGGATGACTCAAAACATACACACCTAGCATGCTACTCGAGGGGAATGCATTCGTCAGCATCTGTAATAGTAGCCAAGTTGTAGAGGGCCTTTCTCTCCAAAACTAAAACTATCAGAACTCTTTCACCATTAAGGGATTTGTCTCGATCCTTAAACTATCTAAAATTAAAAGATTGATTCAACATCATGACGATAAATAGAGGTAATCTCTAATAAGAAAAATTAATGCAAATATATATCAAATTATAATGTTAAAGTTGTCTAAAGAGTATATACATAAATATAATAAAAAATATCAAAGTTGTCTAAAAGTTTCCAACTCTTTCAAATAGACCTTAATGATTAAAATTTCTAAACAACACATTCAAAATACTACAATATTATAAAGTAGTGACCCAAAATTTCTAACAAATAACACATAATAAACTTGTTTATCAACTATGTCATTTTTTTCCAAATACTTTAGTGGCCACCGTGTGAAAATTCCCTCTTTCTCTTTCAGACGAACAACCCCATCTATTTTGTCTTCATAAGGCAAGGGTACATTACTTGTCACCTTTAAAATGTTTACATTTGCATATCCACTTCCTTTCAAGTTGACTTCGTGTACAATATACAAGGAGTGAATCTGCCCAATACCAACAACATCACCATCATATGGATCTAACACATTAACTTTATCCCCTTCTTTGAGTTTATGATCAATACATTTCTACAAAAACAAAAAAATAACACATTAGTTTACATAGGTAATGAAAGGCAACAAATATAATGCAATCATAAGTTTTTAAATATAAAAGACCAAAATTAATGTCCATTTCTGTTGTACTTCCCTTTCTTATGTTCAATACTAAAGTCCTTTGAACACCATCAAAAGATATGGGCTGAGAAAGAGATTTGGTAATTGATTCTTGTTGTTGAAGTTTCATGGTTGCAGGTGCACATTCACTCACTGTACATGGGTGGACATGGAGGTCTACCAAAAGGATCATAGGAGATTACCCAGGGCCAGAGAGGATGGTCCACTATGTGTCACCAATAGACTAGAGAGATAGGCATGGAAGGGACTCCCAGGTGAGGGGCAGAGGTTGTTGGTTGTGGAGAAGCATAGAGGAGTGAACTTGAGTGAACTCTGATAGGGTATGGTGTGGATTGGATCCATGGAGATGATCGTAATGAAGAAGCTTGTTGGGTATTGTGAAAATAGTAATGGAGTCCCTCAAGAAACTTACTGATTGAACTCCTTATCCTACTCACAGGTGCACACATGGCATGCTTATTAAATAGTATTGCTCAAAGTATTTAAACATATTAAATTAAACAGTATTGCTGAATGTATTTAAATAGTTTAAATTAACAACTAACATTTATATCTTAATTAAGGAAAAGTAAAGTTTTATAGAACTCACCTCAAGTTTTAGCACTACTAGTACTATAAATATCATGCACATCCTCTTTGAAATCAACATAATCACTACCAGCATTGTTGTTTCCATTTCAGTTTGTTATCATATATTGATTGCTCTGCATGTAGTTTAATCATCATGAAAAGTTAATATAAGTCAAGTAAAGAATACAAAAGCTATAGTTTTTTTCCACAACGCAAGTATTATATTACCTCAACTTCAGCACAACTATGATTGGGATGCACATTCTTATCCACTAGTTCATCATGATCACTATCAATATTGGCAACCATGATGGCATCAAGGTGTTTTTGTGTTGCTTTGATAAAATTGTTCTGCATGTAGTTAAAATTGATTAAATTTTGGTAGAGAGGAAATAGCATAAAACAATGGTGTGAAAATGCAATAACAACAATGATATGAAATTAAAAAATGCAGAGGAGGAAAGTGCTGGGAAAATTGGAGGTCTTTAGTTGCTAACGTACGTGGCCATCTCAGCCCGGCAAAAATAAATGTAGACCCCCGCGATGTCGAACCCTTTTATATTGCCTAAACATAATAATGGGCACTCATTCTCCAGGTGTGAGTTCAGAAGGCCGTGGAAAACCCTTCAAACAAGCGCTCAGTGAGGAAACCATTATCCCATAGGAGACAAAGTTTGTTATTAATGGCAGTCGAGCACCAAGAATAGGAGAAGGAGCCAATGCTGGAGGTGAGAACTCTATCCCTACTACTGTATGTATTATCAAACCTAATTCTCATATGTCCATTTCTATTGAGAAAGAAAAGGATAGCCTTGGGAACTCGCAATTTTTTTCATAGCCCAAGACATTGATAAACTCCCATCAAGATCCTTCCTAAATGATTGGCTTCACAATATTTGGGGGAAACAATTTGGATAGTGTTTTTCCTTTTTTTGCATGGTTCAGAAAGGGTTTTTATTTATTTATTTTTAAGAACCCCAAATCCCAGAAAGAAATTGTTACCAGACAATTTTGGAAGATTGGCAATGCCAACTTTAGGGCTCTGCCCTGGACTCCTGACACTGCCCATAACAAAGTTCTATCCTTATCGATCCCCCGCTGTATTACCATGGGTAGCCTACTGCCATTCCTATGGAACATTATTCCTTAGGCCCTTGAAACCCTTCAACACAATCCTTAGGGTTGCCAAAACCGACGTGCTTCTCCCCCACACATATGCTAGAATTCTAATCAAGATCAACCCGGGGATTGATCTCCCAGGTGAGATTGTCTTCGACCTAGGTGGCCACAACTATAATTTCCCAATATCCTTCCTAGGAGGGATTAATTCTTGCTTTCTATGCAGAAGGGAAGGCCACATGAGGCACAAGTGCCAATTGTTGAATAGAAAAAGATTTCCCTGAAAACTAGTGCGGGAAAAAAGATTGACACTAAATCATCCCATGCTAAATCAGACCCTTCTGCTCCCCTACCTAAAGGCTCTACTAACCTTGATTTTAGTATCTTGGTGTCCTCAAATTCTACTGCAGCTTCCTTAGAAGTATTCAGAAGAGCTTTCAATAAAGAATCTTGTCAGATTCCTCCATCTGGTCCAAACATTGAAAAGTTTATTGATCTCCCACAGATAGAAAACCTTGATTTTGGGTTGAATTTGAAGAGTCCTGTATCCAAACATAGGACTCTGAATGCCCAACAACTTGTCCTTAATAAGATCAAGAAGATCTAGGCTCACAGGAGAAGAGATCTTGCTCCTCCACTTAGAGATTCTGGACCTGTCACATTCTGTGGCATATATGGAAGTTTAGGAATGATGATATTTTCAATAGTAGGAGTAGAGTTCCTACTGAGTTTCTGCGGAGACTCGTATCTTTTAATGTTTCCTCGCAAGTTACCATGATCATGCAGGTAAAAGAACATCAAGCACTGAAAGTGATTAGAGAAGTTAGGAATGTTCTGGATAGAGAGAAGGTCACATGCAAAATGTCCACCAAAGCTAAAGGGGACTTCGACTATAAGGTCACCATAGGGCAGGTGTTGCAATAGAACAAGAAACAAAAGTGGCTAATAGAGAAATAGAAAGGTATAGGAATTGGGACTGTGCAGGAGAACACCACAGGTGCATAAATAATAGTTGATAATCAAGTGGTAGAGAGAAGTGAATCGACAGGATCAGGTCGAGGTCCTCAAGATCAGTCTTCAATCAGAACCCCCATCATACAGGCTCCTAGGAATGACTCGCTATATCTGACACCTATCTCTGTGCACCCTCCACTACCCTAAGAGGCCTATTTCTCAAATCTTTATAATGTCATCCTCCATGACAATCTGAGACTCAAATGGGCAGATCATCAGCTGCCATAGACAACTTGGTTTCCTAGATAGAGGCTGGATAGAAGCAAACTAAAATATATATTTTTGTAAACAATTTATTTTTTTATTCACTGGTTGATGCACGACTACTTGAATCCCTCCGTATGAAAGGGAAGATGTATTGTTTTTTAAATTGATGTAAACTCTCGATGATTTCCATAATTAATATAATATAGTTAATAAAAAATAACAATGATATGTATATGAGAATCAATGCTTAAGGATAGTGTATGAAAGGGAAGCTGTATTATTTTGTAAATTGATGTAAATTCTCGATGGTCTCCATAATTAATATACTATAGTTAATTAAAAAATAACAACAATACTATGTGTATGAGAATCAATGCTTAAGGATAGTGTTCTATATGTACAAATTCAGAAAGATGATGATCAAAATGATGCTTTCAACAATGCAAAGATGCATTAGTACGAACTAGAATTAACTCATAAGTAGAGTCTCTTACCTGATATGAATCCGTGGAATTATGGTCATTCCATGCAGAAACTATAGGTTGAACCAAGGAAGTCAATTGTGAAACTTTCTCAGTGAGAGTATGTAAATAACTCATTATATGTTGGTACCCTTCATTTGAGTTGACATGATTTGGAGAGGCTCTTATGTGGCGTTCCATAGATGGTTATGAAATCTCTATTGACAAACTAGATTTCCATTTTATACTAATCTTATTAGTAGGATATAGTCCTATCATATAGTTGACAATATCTTCTGCATCTACTTCTCTATTATTGTTTTCCACCTAAAATACAATGTCAATTTTAACACAGTCAGCTCAATAAAAAATTGAAATAAATAACACAATATAAATTAAACCAAAAATCTGTACACTTACTCCAAATTTGTTTAGTTTGGTCTGCAACCCACCTCAGCCAAATGTATATTCAGCCTTCACATTATCTCTTGTTCTCTTGGCTTTGTTTTTCTTTGTCAAATATTCTTCAGAATGCATACTTTCTTTCAATGCCTCCCACTGTTTGGGAGAAAGAGTGGTGTCTAAACTCTCTTTTCCCTCCATGATTGTTTTTCTGCAATTGTATCTGAAAGTGCTCATTAGAAGTCTCATCTTGCTCTTGTAACACTTTCTAGAGATTTTTCCACCACTAGTGTCAAAGGAATTTTCCATTTTTTATATTCCACATGTTGTGGATCTTATTGCAAAATTTGATTTACAAATATCCAAATGGGCTCTACATCTTATTCCCAACTCAGAGGCCCACCTTGCAGCATTTTTCCTAGTGGGTTCACCATCTCTTGATACCTCAACCAAGAATGGCTTCCTCCCTTCTAATATCCTTTATTTTGCATGTCTCTCTATAGATCTATATAAATCTTAACTCAATTTCTTTATTTTAACAAAAGCAGGCACATCTTTTGTTGAATCACTACAAGCAGGTGCACTCTGAGGTACATCAGATGCAAGCATACTCTCTTCATGAATTTCATTAGGTTTCATATCACCATGTGCTATATCAGGCTATGCATCATCACAACTACCTTTTTCACCAAGTACATTTGTTGGATCACAAAAGCGTTGGCTTTTACGAATTGGCAGCATTGTATCTTTATTTGCTAGTTTTGTTTTCTCTTCATTTTCTCTGCACTCTTTTTCTTTCCTATAAAACCAAAGAAAATATCATATCATGTCTTCTATACATAAAGATTTTTCCTATAAAATTTCATTAAATAGTACTAAAAAAATAATATACTACTTTGTGGATTTACAACTTGCCTGTTTGTCAAACCAAGACGCGATAAACATTCAATATTCTTGGCCACATGTTCTTCATGAACACGTTTATAATTTGTAACTGGAATTTTAGCATTATAATTAGTACAATCTAATTTTCTCCTTAAATTCTTTCTCTTCATTTCCTGATGTCCAAGAAAAAAAATGTATAAATTAGCAACTTGATACAGAGATAATTACCATAAATATTCATTATTCCATCTAGTGTCATTGTTGTTGGTACTCTAAGATTAGCTTGTTCCTTCCTATCAACATCTCTATTGATAGCTTGTAATATCCCCAAATAGGGATAATAGAAAAATGGCAACATTTCCAAAACTAGAGCACAAAAAAAGTCTGATTTGCATATAAGAAATTCTAGAGCAAACTTGGATTTATAATCAAATTACTGATCTAAACTTTCTGTTGATAGAAATAAATTTCTACGTATCACTCTACATACAAAAAAATATGGAAAATCCCTTTGATTCTAGCCAAAAAATTTAGAAATGCATTACATTGATTTTCTCTTATTTTCCTAAGATAAAGATGATTAAAATATGCAGATTTAGATACAAATACCTCAGAATTTGTGAAGGAGAATCTCTACTGTTAAATAACCAACCATATAAACTCCATTTTCAAACCTTCAATAACTGATAGAAATGTTGCCAGATTGATATATTGTTAACTCATGCTCCATCCATCCTCCAATTGATATACTCAAATCCACCATTGAAGAATTCTTTCATAGGAAAACATGTCACAAACATTTCATGCCACAAAATCCAATGTCTTCAACATAAATAAAACAAAGAAATAATAATTATATCAATTTCCATAAATGATTAAATCCTAGAGTAACTTAGATAAGCTAATCATATATTAAAAATAATCATGTGAAAAAATGCGAGGCTAATGGAGAACAAGACTGGAAAACTCATATAACCTACAAATTTGGTACACAAATTTCCACAATTGAAGAAATGTATGTCCAGGCTAAGTTTTCTGAAAAAAATCTTAAATTGTAAAATCTATTGTAAGTCAACACACACACACACACACACACATATCCAAAATGTATATATTATATGACAACATATTGATATTACATCCTGATTTATATAAGAAAACATATTAATATTACATTGATATACAAAATTTATTCAATATTAAAGCTTTGAAATAGGTATTAGTTTGAAGGCTCGTATCCTTAAAACATAAAATAGTCTTAAAACAACATAAAAGTCTTAAATAAAAGGTCATAAAATGGGGCTCATCAATAATCATCTGCATTGCCAGCAAGATCAGAATCATGATCACTCATGTCTGCATCTGCTTGATTTTCTTCCTCATCCTCATTTGTGACATACAATACATTCTCTCTCTCAATTTCTTCATTGGTAATCAAAATCTCTTCTTCAAATGCTTCTTGTAAATTAAAATATTGTCCATCATACATTACATTGACGACTTCCATGAATTTTCATTTCAAACGAGACTTTGTTTGGATGACATATGACCAACCTGGGCTTCTTACATCATCAATTAGAAATGATTGATTAATTTAAAGAGGAGAAACAAATGGCTCATTTATCTCTGATAAAATTGTCGTGTATTTGCATGTATAAATCCATACTCGTCAACTTGTAGTGCAGATGGTCAGATCCACTTACATTTTAATAATATAGGGCTATTTTCATCAAAATCCACTTGAATAATTTCTTGTATGAATCCAACATAAAATTTATTTTCAACATCATGAAGAAATTTTGCACAAACAACACAATCACAATTTGTCTTTCCTTTATCCTTTTTTCCACTCTTAAATAAATACCATAGGACCACATTCCACTAAAATGCATAGCCCATATATATGGAGCTTGTGAAAGCTCACTTTCCTCTATTGTTATATCTTGACCTTCTTCTTTTGCGTCACTGATTTCATTACCAATCCATTCTTTAAATTTAGGAAAAGAATCACCTCTAATCAAATCATGACGCCTGCACTTTTGAGATCGATTTTGCAGCCAAGTTTGATTCTCTTCTTCATATTTTCTACATGAAATAATAACGTACAAATAGTAAGATTAATAATATAAATGTGTAAATACAATTGAGTAAATAAATTTACCTGCGCCACTTGTTGAAAGAATATGTGTTTTGAAGGATAAAGGTATGTATTGCAATTTGTTCTTGATATGAGAGCTTGAAGCGACATCCATTGCCTTCTAATACTTCACCTTTAACTCTCTCATCTTCATCATCACCCCATACACGTCGATTGACATTTTCAAAATCCTTCATATATTTTGTGCAAAACCCCATGGCCTCTTGCATTGAATATCCCTCAGACATGTTGCCTTCTGGTTTTTCCCTAGTACGGATAATTTTTTTCAAAACCTTCACATATCGTTCTATAGGATACATCCATCTTGTTCTTACTGGGCCACAATGCTCAAGTTCATATTCTAAATGTTTCAAAAGATGCATAGAAATATTAAAGATTGTTGTTGGAAAATCTCGTTCTAATAGACAATGTACTTTAAGAACCTCCTCTCTCAAACTATCAAAGTTCAAACGATCTAATACATGTAAACTCATTCTCTTTAATATTAGGCCCAACCTTATAATTCCCATTCTTGGCCCCTTTTCCAAACTTGACATATTTACAACAATAGGTAAAATATTCTTGATTATGACATGATATTAATGGGTCTTGAGGTCTCTTAAGCTATTAATGTTAGTTTGGCTTTTGATATTTCTACTCACATATCCAGTGGTAAATCGAGTCTGTGACATCAACTATAAGAATTGTGCACGTTGTTCTCTTGTCCAACCATAAGGAGCACTAGGTTTTCTATATTTTTCATTATCATATATTTCAACCCAAAGATTTCAACGAATCTTTATTTCTCGATAGTCTTCACGAGATGAAATAGTATCAAAAGCACCAAAAAGAGTTTCTATAATAGCATAAGCTATTTTTTCTCAGTATGCATAAAGTCAACAATATGCCTAATGGATATATCCTTGAAGTAGGGCAACTTATACAATATGCACAACCATTTTACGCCGCTTTCATTACATGGATCATATCTACTACCAGCAATCCCATCATTTTCAATAAATGACATTCTTTTTTGTCCATTCTCAATAATATAATCACCTATTTTCAGCAATGGCACTTCACGATTCTCTTCTTAACCATTGAAACGTGTTTTTTGTCGATGATATGGATGACTCATTTTAAGGTAAGCATGATGTCCACAATAAATACACTTACACAAACTTCTTGAGTGCCTTACAAAATCCTTAAATTTGTAAGCCGGTCATCCATGGTATCTGTGAACTGAGAGACTAGACAATGTGCCATATGCCGGAAGATCATGAATCGTAAAAAATAAGGAAGCTCTTAAAGTGAATTTGATTAGATGACCATCCCTTAAAGTTTGAATTTCTTTAATTCTTTTCCACAATTCCATTAACTCATCATATAATGGCTCCAGATAAGTATCTATTATATTTGAAGTCACACTTTTCTTTCCTGGCATAATTAATGATAACCTTAAGAAAAATGGTTTAGTTGCTAACCATGGAGGTAAGTTATAATTTATTAGAAAAACCTGCCAAGTTGACCATTTAGTACTCTTATCTGAGAATGGGTTCACCCCATCTAGAGCCAAAGCCAATCTTATATTATGAGGATCTTGAGAAAAATCAGGCCATTTATTATCAAATTCCATCCATGTCTTAGAATCTGGAACTTGTCGTTGTTTTCCATCAGTGCTCTTATTTTGGGTGTGCCACTGCATAAGTTCACAAATGTCTCTGCACTGATACATTCGGAGTAATTGTGGGATTATCAGAAAGTGGCGAAGAAACTTTCTAGGAACAACAAATGATTTCAACCCTTGTCTATACCTCGCTTTGTGACATTTTGGACATTCACTCTCATTTGCAAGATTTTTATGAAATAATACACAACCATTCACACATGTGTCGATATTTTCATACCCCAAGCTGAGCTTACTGATTTGATTTTTACATTGAATTTGTTTTGTTGGCAATGTGGAGTTAGTTGGTAACAATGAACTTAATAA
>MU224579.1:2249604-2261627 GCA_018584345.1 Thuja plicata
TTGGTAACAATGAACTTAATAATGCCAATAACTGATCTACACTCTCATTTGTCCAACCATGAACCACTTGCAAGTTAAGAATTTGAAGGATTGTTGTCAAATGAATTAACTTACAATTAGCATACACGAGCTTTAAAACATCCTCCATTGACTTGACCCAATCATCATTTATACCCTCATTCAACATTCTATCAACTTCAAACCCTTTGTCAAACATTTTTGTCTCTTCGTCTATCTTTTTTGCCTCTTCATATCTCACAATTTGTAATTCTATCATATCTTAATAATAATTGTAATCCCAAGGGCTTACACCACTATGCCCATATCTTATCATGTGTCGATAAATCACATTTGTTTTTTTCACCTTCCCACCAAGACAATTTTTACATGGACGTGGATATTTTTCAATATCCCCCTCATCAGCTTCTCTCTCATCATATGCATGATATTGATATGTAGTCAACCTATGACGTTGATCCATCTGTAATATTGTGCACTCCAATTAATTTAGTTTCTAAATAAATAATAAAAAAACATAAATATGAAAACATAGATGCCAAAACATTGTTGAAAGTAGTCACTTTTAGTGGAGACAATAATAGAAAGAAGAGGATATAATGAGTCATTGTTATAATATCTATCTTACATTCATTTTAAGTTTACCTAGTGAGAATTGAATATGCCTATGTTTCAGGTTTCGAATTACCTCTGAATTTTCTACAGAGAGCCTTGCTGACTTCAAATTCATTGCAGAAAACTCTGAATTCCTTGCACGCCTTTTCAAAAGTCTCCAAGTCCTATCCAAACAAGCTTTATCACCCATGCAATTGCTTCAATACCTATCCATGAGAATAACAAATGTCAACAACTACATATGATGAGGGTGTATTAAAAACTTATGAATCAAATTATGGCCATAAAGAGAAAGGATGGCCAGTCAAATTTGGTTTTAAACATTTTAATTAAGAAGAAAGGAATTTATATGCTATTGGTCAAACTAGTCCTTCACACAACCCTGATTTACTATACTGTCAAACTGTGATAGTTAAATAGTTACTCTCTGAGACAGTCACAAATTAACCTTGACTAGGTGTCCATTTGCCTTCTATTCATATAGATGCACTTCTATTCAGGGATACACATTATATTTTGATCTCAAACAATTCAAAATAACCTAAACCCTAGTTGTTATTTGTAAAATCTTCGTTGGTTGGAAATAACCTAAGCCATGTTCATCTTATATTCTTTCATTACCTTTTTGGTCACTTAAGTTTCCTTTGGATGCATGTGTTAAAGTGTCGTTACAAAGTAAACCCTTTGTGTTTTAATGTTATCATCCTAGCGGGCTTCATATATTATTTTTCCTAAGTCCTAAAGTCCATAATTTTTTATTAAATAAATGTTGGCGGCTAAACATCAAGATCCATCGCAATACTGCAACCAAGTAACATTTCTCTTCCAGCCAAGGGGCCCACATCTCCTAAAGCCATGCTCGTTATGAACCCCACCAAGATCCTTTTGAGATCAGACGTTTGTCGAGGTGTTGCCAAGCTTTAAGTTTCTTTGATCATCCATTGTGACACCACGACTAAATGACACTTGTCCTCTTGCGATGTGGTCAAAGTGGGACCAGTAAACAATGGAAAGCCATCAAATCTTGCAACATATAATGGTTGTCATGGTGTCGTGAAGAAACAAGATCTTCATCTCATCCATTGTGACACTACAACCAAGTGACATCTGTCTTCAAGTTGCGGGGCCCGTATCTCCTAAAGCCATGCTCATTGTGAACCCTGCCAAGATTCTTTTGAGATCAGATGGTTGCCGTGGTGTTTCCAAGCTTTAAGATTCTTTGTTCATCCATTGCAATACCACGACTGAATGACACATAAGCTCCTGTGATGTGTCCAAACTGGAACCAATAAACAATGGAAAGTCATCAGATCTTGTAACATCTAACGGTTGTCGTAGTGTCGTGAAGAAACAAGATCTTCATCTCATCCATTGTGATACTACAACCAAGTCACATCTGTCTTCAAGTCGAGGGGTCTACATATCCTAAATCCATGCTTGTTATGAACCCTACCAAGATTCTTTTGAGATCAGACGGTTATCGCGGTGTTGCCAAGCTTTAATATTCTTTGATCATCAATTACGACACCGCGACTGAATGACACTTGTCCTCCTGCGATATGGCCAAAGTGGGACCAGTAAATAATGGAAAGTCGTCAGATCTTGTAAGATCTAATGGTTGTCATGGTGTCGCTAGGGAAAGGTGCTGCATGTTTATCTACTACGATAGTGTGACTGAATGACACATGGAACTTGTCATGGGCCCAGCTTTCTGAAGCATCTTTTTGAAGATCTTGATCAAACAGTTGTCATGGTATCGCTGAAGGAAAAGACATGTTATTTTTCTTTTGTGACATTGCGACTAAATGACACATGGTGCCTGACTGATGCTCTTATGAGTTTTTTGAGACCCACATGATAATCAGTTAGATTTATACATCAACGACCATGTTTTAATGGTATCTTTCCTACCAAAAGTAAGATCTTTGAGCCGTTGAGCCGTGATTTTCAAAGTGGAGATTAATTGTAGAACATGCGGCCATCTAATTAGAAATTGAATGAAAATTTTTGAGATTATTATGCTGTAAAGTCCCATTACATTTTATTAGACACCACAACTTGCTAAGGGATTTTGGAGCAGAGCCAGAAACTCAGTGATTCTGTTGTTCTAAGCATTTGTAGAATGGGTAAGCTCCTGATTAATTTCAATTGCAGTTCATAAATTGGGATACCAGAAGGTTTTGGGTTAGAATCTGTGAGTTTCTAGGGTTTTTTCTATTCTTGTTCTCCTATTGTTTGAGTATATTTTCAAATTTGGAAATGGCACCATGTAGGGAGTTGAAAGGGAAGGTGGAATAGCATGAAGAAATGTATATGATGATTTTATACAAAAGTTGAATAAATCAACGAATAACCCTACTCAGGTTAGGGAATTGACTCCAAAGAACCCTTGTTTAAGAATAGGGGAAGGTCTATATGATAAGGGGAACTGGTTCAAGGATGCTAACATTGATGTAACTGGTTTAGGACTATTCAGAGTAGGATTTGGGAAGAGGAATGCATATGCCCCAGATAGAAGCATATGGCAATTTGATGTGGGAAAGTTGGTAGTCCCAAACATTTTTATAGATGTTGATCTGTTGCTTCAAGTGGCAAAGAACTATGACCCAGTGGCTAGGTTTGTGAGGGGTGTAAACATAGATCCCTTGTTAAGTGTTTCTACTGATGAGATTAGAGAGGTATTTCAGTTAAATGACCCTTCTATTTAGCTTGATGAAATTAATTTTGACACCTTTAACAAGGTACATGCAGCTGAAAGGGATTATTTTAGGGATGGGGCTTTAAGTGAATTCTTTGTGAAATTTTTAAATCTCATTCTAGTAGGTCTGAATACACCAGAGCCACTTAAGATAGAGTATTTCAATTTAAGCGAAAAAGTTGTGTATTGTGCCTTGAGCCAAATATTTTGGGAAGATGTGGAGACAACAATGCCCATCCATTACATGTTTATGATGGTTTGGATCCTCCATCCTCACCTTGATATCATCTTTGATTTTGCATCTCACTTAGGTGAATTGATCCATAATGGTCTTATTGGTATCCAAAATTCAAAGGTTGACATACCTTTTGGCTAGTACTCTTTGTTAATGCACATGTTTCTTTACAAACTGCACATTATTTTGGAAAGGAAATGAATCTGATGAGGATTAAAGATGAAGAAATAATGCCAGTGCAGTTGTGGAGCCCAGTATTATCTTGGGATAGGAAGGAGGAAAGTTATGTCATTATTGATAGATGATTTGCATCTAAGCTCAGAGCTCTATTGTTTATTCAAAATCCTAGAATACCAAAGGAGTTTCTTTTGTTTTTGAGACCAAAGCAATATGGTAAGGATATCAAGATAGTTCATAATTGGGGAGACATCATTTTATATCCAGTCTCAACTATGTTTAGAGTATATGGTTGTAGAGATACCCCATACATCCTACTATACTAGGTGCCTCTTAAGATAGGCATTGTATATATTCTCAAGCAGATTGGCAGCTTACAGGAAGTTGCATTGACAGGATGGAGTAGAGGTTCTATTTTCCCAAGCATCACTATTGTACATCAATTTGTTATCACCAAGGGTGGTTGGATTCATTTGGGTAAATTCTTGGAACCTTACCATTTAGCTACTCCAGTCTCAAGATGTGTTGATCATGAGGGATTCATCAAGGACATGTTTAGACCAATAACCAAATGTTTGGCATTGGATCATCAGTTCCAATTTCATGAAGATATCATTAGGAATGTTTTTAATTTGCAAGAATAGGAAATCAGAAAGGAGAAGGGTGTTTAAGAAGACCTTAGACTTAGTGCATTGTTTTGAGAGGACTTATGATCCTTTGAAAGAATTTGAGCCTATGTATAAGAAGATAGATTATTTGATGACACTTTTTGAGGAAATCATGCAGGCTGTAAATGAGAAGAGGGATAAATTTTTAAAGTCTGATCCTAAGAAATCCAAGGCTATATTGAGAAAACCAAATTTTGCGAAAATGGTTCCACTAGGTGATTATTTCTCTCAACAAAAGGTAGGGTAAAATGTCATTTTTCCCAAAGGGATCACATATAAAAAGAGTCAGAAGACTCAGGAAGAAGATTCTACATCCAAAGGAAAAAGGCCAATGGTTATTGACCTTGAATCAAAGCCTTCCCCAAAAAGGCTCAGAATAGAGGAAGAAGTACAACATATTGAAAATGTTTACTCACCATCCCAGTCCCCTCTACACATTGATGAACAAGGAGTAGTAGAGCAATCTCTACATATGGCCAAAACATGGAGCATTGCCATCACACATGAGGAAATTCAAGAGGGAATGTTTGAGGCCCCTAAAGAAATAATATTAGACCTCACAGTTGCAGAGTTTGCTGGAAAGGAATTAGATCCAATTACAAAGCAAGCAATCAGTGAATTTCTATCAGATGAAAAATTTATCAAGGCCAGATCATTCATGCAGTTCTTATAGAAAAAAATATTGATAGGTTCAAGGATACATGTCAAAAGAGGCATGGAGAACAACCTAATAAGAATTTGAATGATATTGAGGCTGAAGTAAAGCATGAGATGTTGGTTGAATTTGAGAAGATTATTCCTGAAGAAGGAAGAGACTTAGTTACAAAATTTGGAGTCCTTCTTCTCCCTAAGTGGGACATAGCAGATGCAGTAGTGTTTGATGTTGTGAGAAAAGGAGCAAAATCTACAAGTGATATGCTAGGAACAACCTAACAAGGTAGCAAGGGTGTTATGTTCAGTGAGGATCATGTTGCGTTAGTCATGTGGGAACCAAAGAAGAGAAGAAATGAATATGTCCCAAATGATTTCTCAGGAAGTCTAGTGATAAGAAGGGTAGGAGATACCTCAGGAGTAGAACCATTTGGATTAGTACTCAAGGTTACCAAGTTGAATGAGCAGGTCTTAAAAAAGGAGGCTAATGAGAAGGAAGAACTCAGGACAAAGTTGGAAGTATTGTTTCAAGCTTACAATGAGGTGAACAAAAAAACCCTGGAAAAGGATAGGGTTATTGCACACCTAAGGGGCCAACAAAAAATCCAGACATCATCTCATATGATGATTTCTCAAACTTCAACCTAGCCTACCTCATCTAGCCCTATTGTAGAGTACCTCACATCCCCTTTCCCTCTTGGTTCCATGTCAGAAATAGAATTGAACTCTGAAATAAAAAATTTAGAAGAGGAAAGGGGGAGTTTAAAGAAGATGAAAGAACAATTGCTGAAAGAAGCTAAAGATTTGAAAGATGAACAAGGCACATATAAGCATAAATTTGAGGATTGGGTAAGAAATGTTATTATGCAGTTTGTCGAATCATTATAACATGCATCAGTTTATGCAAATGGGAAAAAGATAGAAAGTATCCTAGGGTCTTTGGAGTTAGAAAAGGACACCTTTGACCTTTTGTTTCCCAAATGGATTGGGAGGCTCCCAGAGCTGAGGTTTTTTTGTTCTTCATCCCAGAAGGAGGAGAATAGTGATGACAAAATAAAGACCACATACAAACTTGTCAAAACTATGGTGGAGTTTGACATAAAAATGAATAGAGTCCAATCAAAAGAAAATGTATTGAGAAATGAATGGTCTAGAGCTTAGTGTGAGATATGTCCTAGTATCTTCAGGAAAAATGGTAAATTTAAAGATAAAGCTAAGTGGATGCATGAGATGAATGAGGAATTATCTATAAGGATGAACAACATTTTGAGCCTGGATAGTACTATCTTGTTTGTCCAAACTATAGAAGTACTTGAAAATGCTAGGGAATATTTTCATTTTTGGAAGAAGGAGGCTTGTCAGTTGAAGATGGATTGGGATGAGTTGGAAGGTAAGAAGAACAAGATTATTGGGTTTCCTTGGCCCAGTGATGAGTTCTTTTAATCATGGAGGGAGAATTATCCTACAATTGAACAACGAAAGTGAAATGCCTCGTCATGTTTCAATTAATGGAAACGTTCAAGAAAAATGAAAGTGACAGTGGGCACAAAAGATAATGAGCATAAAAAACAAAGAAGAAAGGCTCCACTTGGAAGACTTGGAATAGTTTTGAATCAGTTACAAGAACCATGCGATCATTTGAGAAATGTACTCCATAAATCTTGTAACAGTTTGGTTATTGAAGTGGTTTTGGACTTTGAGAGAAAACGTATACAAGAATATGATTCTATATACTTAATTCAAATATTCCACTTTTAGATCTCTCCTTTGTGTTCATCTTGTGAGTTATGAATCTTTTGGTTCATTGCATGGTATATCTGGGTATGTGTTATTTATCCTTAGTCTTGATCTAGGATCAAATTAAATTATGCTTTAGATATGACATAAATTCAGTTGGTGGTATACAAGGATTTTTATAAGAAGTATGAGTTGGAAATGTTTGGGTTTATGGAATAGGATCTTTAACAATAGTTAATTGTTTGTGTCATTCTTGTTCTAAAGATCTTGCCCAAAAAATCTGACATAATTATCCTAAATTCTTAAACCATCCTAGCAAGGGAAATTACGCTAATCGTTGTCACTAATATATGTTTACTGTGGTCAAATTGCAAAAAGACCTTGTGAATGTGATTGATCACAATATAAAAGGATGTAAAAGTTGCCAAAGTTGACAACTTTGTTGTCAACTTGGCAACATAAACTAAACATTAAGTCTGTTAGCAGTCGATTTATAAAAGATAAATAGATAAATCTCTTACCTTCATATCTCCAACAAAAGAAGGAAACTTTCTAATAATCCTAAAATATGACTTAATCTATTATTGAAGGATCTGCATGTTAAAATACCATCAATACATTGATGAAGCAAGATATCTTGATCATTTAACCTTGTTGAATCTAGCAATTTCTTGTGGACTTGCTTGAAAAAAGAAAAAAAAATTGACAGACATTATACAAAATACTCACATTCAATGAGCATTAAGCAGTATAACTTTGATTAAATTTTATGTGATCCCTAGCATTTCATCCTTCTAAGATATCTTACGAATCAAGACCAAGCATTAATAGATAATGTAAGATACTTGGAACATCAATTAAACCACTTTATACATACCTCCTACAAGTCAAACTCACAACATAGAAGAGTTTCAATTTCCTTCTCTAAAAATAGTTGCAAAGTGGAGATGGAAAACACCTGTAAACAATATAAACAAGAATTCAATCACCAAAGTATCCAAATCTTCAGATAGGTTCCAAAAAAATGCACATAATAATTTGGACAAATGAAATTTTATTAAAAATTGAATCTAGAATCGGTTCTATAAAAATTATTGGAGTTAGTAAACCAAACTAATTAAATCTAGACTTAACTCTGTAAAAATTACTAAAACAAATAGATTAGATTGATAAAAACACGTCTAAAGCTAATTCTAATAAAATGTCAGCTACTTGATTAAACCATTTCTAAGAGGCCTAAATTTATGGCATGATCCCAGAAGCAATAGTTGCATCCACAACCAATAAAACATAATCATCTATGTTATCCATGATAAACTACTGAAAAAAAAATGAGGAGATAAATACAATAACTTCTCATGGAGCATAAATAATTAGAAACAAAAGACTTCATATAGTAAAAAAAAAATTTACAAGAAAGATAACTTTGGGATAATAAAGTAGTAAATTACGAGGCTCTACAAGTGGCTTTGCAAGTGGCCCATGGCGCTTCTGCCTGTACATTTTGAGGGTGCCACCTGGGCCTCTCATGGTGTTTGGGATGGTCGATGTGTCTTTCTATGTGTGGTGTGTATGTGTTGTCCTAAACACCTAGGGGGACTTGGACTAAGGGCATAAGGCATTTCCTTAGCAGCCAAATGGATACTTAGAACTTTGGAAGGTAATGAGCCATGGAAGGTATTAGTCAAAAATAATATTGAAAGGGAAACCATCAAAAAAGGGAAAAAATGGAAGCAAGCGTCTATATTTGACACTATAGGGTGATTTTGAGGTTAAGGTCTGTGGGTCTAAGGTCTTCCATTCCATTTTGAAGGCATGGTGTCAGGTAAGACCTCTAATTTGTTCAAGAAATGTTGTTGGGAAAAACCCCTATTTTGTTGTTATTGATAGATCTATTTGGTGGGGCATTTATCTATAGGACAAACCGTTGGCTTTAACACAATGTTGTTCTTCTAAAATATGGAAGAGTAAGGGGATTTCTCTAATTCAAGATGTACTGGTTGAAAATAAATTGAGATCTTGGGAAGATATCAGTCATAAATACAACCTCCCTAAAACACATAAAAAAACTTACACACTGATTGGTAAAGTTGTGGGCAAATTCTTTCTTGGTAAGATTTTGAACACTAAGCAAATGATGGATCAGTTAAATTGGAGTGATTGTAAATTATTTTAATATAATGAAATAAATTCAAAAAATGTGTCAACAATGTCACATGGAAGGTCAAAATAGTATTCCAATGTATCAAGATGGTGCAATGATCATATGCAGGGCACAGCAAAGATGCTTCTCAAAGTAGTGATTAGGGGTGTAGTAGGAAAATAGTGTGATAATGTGACACATTTCTAGATACCAAAAGGGTCAATGAGGGATTGTAATATGACAAAGATACTCTTTCTATAAAAATACAATGATATAATGAGCTAGAGATAGTGAACTTCAAGCCCAAAAAGAGGCAAGAAAAAACACAAACAGGAACAATAGATTCAAGTCAAGATCCAGATGTACTCAAACAAGGAAAATGACCATCTCAATCTTAGAAAAAGAACACATCATTTGAAGAAAAAAACAAATAATTACAAATAAAAAACAATGGCACAATCACAAAAGGCTTCCAATAACATACATTTTTGGTTTAAACTCACAATGCTCAAACTTGGATCATTAAAAGACATAGAAGACGTTTTCATTATTTCCTAACATGAGAGAACATGAGCTTACCAGATCTACCTCAGATAGAAGTCACCATTTGCACTGAAGAAACCATCAAAAAACCACACAACAACTAGAAAACCCTGTTAGCATGGCGGCACGGAGTAGAGAAAAAAATTTCATTTAAATTTGAAGAATGAATGGCATTGTATGCCTACCTAGGTTGTCGCCAAAAATTAAAGGTTTATTTTTATTATAATTTTTGCATGTTAACTTCATAATGTGAACCTAGGTTGCTGCCAAAAATTAAAGGTTTATTTTTTATTATAATTTTTGCATGTTAATTTTAAAATGTGAAATATATTTATTAAGTGATTTGGTATTTAATCATTCTTTTAATAAATATTATTTCATGCAAAATAATTTTATTAATCTTCATTGATCAGTCAATTAAGAGTTGCAACTATGGGTTTGTGACCTTGTATTTTTTGTTTTCATTGATTTGATTAATGTAAAATATTAGCTAAAAGTGAGGCTTTTATAAATAAAAAGTCTATTGGCGAATACACATTATTGGTGAAATGCAACTTCTAAGAATATAAGTATATGATATTCTCAAATGTTAATGTGTAAAGGAGTATTAATCATTTATTTAGTCATTTTTATTATAAGGGTGACTAATTATTTAGTCATTTATATGGTCATTTATTTAGTCATTTTACCCGATGATAAAATTGGTCATTTATTTAGTCATTTTACCCAATGACCAAATTGGTCATTTATTTAGTCATTTATATTTGTAAATTATAAAAAATTGGTAGAACGTGATCAGTTTTAGTCACGTGACTAAATGTTTTAGTCATCTGGTCATTTATTTGCCCAAATTCTACTAGTGTTTGATACCTCTTGCGAAGAGCATGGAATATTCATACATACATCTACTCCTAGGACACCACAAAAAAATGGGATAGTAGAGTGAAGAAACAGAACAATATTAGATGTTGCCAGAACTATGCTACTGGAAGGAAATGTATCACATGTTCATTGAAGAGAAGTTGTTGGTACTACAGTGTACACCTTGAATAGAATTTAGATCAGAGAAGGTACAAGTAAGACTCCTTATGAATTATGGTTTGATCATACTCCTACTGTAAAATATTTTAGAATATTTGGAAGTAAATGTTATATCAAAAGAGATGATGAGATAGGGAAGTTTGATGCTATAAGTGATAAAGGTATCTTCCTTGGTTATTCTACTAAGAGAAAAGCATATAAATGTTTCAATCTGAGATTGAGGAAGTTGATTGAAAGCGCTAATGTGAGGATAGATGAAAAGTTTTAGATTCAGGAAAGAATGTATGACTATGGACAGATTGCAGAGATAAAAGAGGTCACCGTTGATCCTCCAGAACCTTTGGAGATTGATGATGAGATTGAAGATGGATCAATTGAGCTTACTGAGACTCCTAAGACTCTGAGGTATGTAAAGAAGAACCATCCTAAAAATCAAATCATTGGTAATGCAAGTAAAGGAATGATGACAAGATCTAAAGTAAGAGAAAATTTGTTTAATTTCTCAAGTTGAACCAAAAACTACTAATGAAGCATGTAGAGATGAATCTTGGACTAAAGCTTTGTAGGAAGAACTAAAACAGATAAAGAAAAATAATACTTGGGAATTGGTTCCAAGACCTAAAAACAAAAATGTGATAGGAACTAAATGGGTTTTCAAAAACAAAATGGATGAGGAAGGAACAGTTGTAAGAAATAATGCTAGACTGGTTTGTAAAGGCTACTCACAACAAGAAGGCATAGATTTTGAAGAAATATTTGTTCTTGTTGCTAGGTTGGAAGCTATGAGATTATTTCTTGCTTATGCTGCACATAAAGACTTTAAATTATATTAGATAGATGTAAAATCTGCATTCTTGAATGGAGATTTGGAAGAAGTATACATAGAGAAACATGATGGATTTCCTTTGACAAAAGATGAAGACATGGTTTGTAAGTTGAATAAAGCATTGTATGGACTGAAACAAGCACTGATAGCATAGTATGAAAGACTAGACGGGCATCTACTTCATCTTGGTTTTAGAAAAGGTAATGCAGACAGTAATTTATATTTAAGAACTAGTGAAGATGGAATCTTAATCATAGAAGTTTTTGTTGATGATATAATTTTTGGAGGCAATGATAAAATGAGTAAAAAGTTCTCTAAACAAATGGAAGATGAATTTGAACTGTCAATGATTGGTGAGCTGAAAATTTTTTTTGGTTTGCAAATTAATCAGAATAAGAATGGTATTTTTATATCTCAAACCAAGTACCTTAAGAAAATGTTGAAGAAGTTTGGAATGGAAGATTGTAAACCTGTTGGAACACCCATGGTGACTAGTTATAAACTTACTCGTAATGATGAAACTTAGAGTGTTTTTTAGATAAAGTTGTTGGAAATATGGATGGAGTAACTGAGAGGGGAGGGGTGAATCAGTTACCACAAAAATAAATCCACAAGTCCCTTAGATGTCTTAATATATGTTGTTGTTACTCGGTAAATTAACCTTATATTGT
>MU224579.1:2267757-2278364 GCA_018584345.1 Thuja plicata
ACATTGGTCGGCTGCATACATATTTAACACAAATAATAACCTTTGGAGGCCGACACAGACCAGAAATGATATTCAACTGATGCTCGATGAATACTGCAGATTCTGCTAAATCCTTTGGTAACCGACTAAACTCGGTAAGTACTGCGAACTCGGTAAAGACTGACTTTCCTTCATATATTCTTTGATGACCGACTGAACTCGGTAAGCACTGAATTTTTTTGTTGACCGAGAGAGCCCGGTAGTAACTAACTTCTCGATATAGTATTCTGGAGTGCTCGGTAGACTCTGTAAATTGCTTCTCTTACCGTCTGAACTCGGTAGACTCTGGTAAAATGCCTTGCTGAACATTCTTAGCTCGGTAGACTCTGTCTAATGACTGATATGACATTTTGAACTCGGTAGACTCTGTCTAATGACTGATATGACATTTGTGTAACATCAAGGACAACACACAATTAAACAATTGTTTCCAACAAAAGTATAGATCTATGATTGGAGGTCTACAATATCTAACTCACACCAGACCAAATATTTCCAATGTAGTTGGAATTGTGGCAAGATATCAAGAAGGTCCTAAAGAGAGACACCTTGCTGCTATGAAAAGAACTTTCAGATACTTGAAAGGAACAATAGAATATGGACTATGGTATGAAAATAAGATAACTTTATTTTACAGGCTTATACTGATGATGATTGGGCAGGTAATGTGGATGATAGAAAGAGTACAAGTGGTGGAGTATTTTTTCTTGAAAAAAGGTTGGTTTCATGGTTAAATAAGAATCAGGACTGTATTGCTTAGTCTACTGCTGAATGCGAGTAAGTTGTTGCTGCTATAAATTGTACACAAGTTGTTTGGATGAAACAAATGCTGAAGGATAATGGAATAATTTTTGAAGAGCTAGTGATTATCCATTGTGATAACACTAGCACAATGAATATGTTGGACAATCTTGTAATGACCTCAAAGACTAAACATATTTCTATTAAGTATCATTTCTTGAGAGACAAGGTAGTAGAGAAAGAGATTAGACTGGAATATATTAGCACAAAGCAACAAATAATGTATATATTTACCAAACATTTTCCAAAAGATGCTTTTGAGTATCTTAGAAGCATGCTTGGGGTGAGAGCCCCTCCTTGTGGTAATTAATTGATGCAGGCATGTATCAATCCAGTGGCTTTCTGAGCTATATCATTTTCTGGACTTGATGTATGGATCTACTCCTTAGGGGGAGTGATAGCAGGAACACTATAGAGCACATTTGGGTGATTTTGCACTTGGATATTAGACATGATGATTTTAAAAAGATACACCTTATAGAAGATTAAAGATGAGTTATGACACCCTTTTCCATTGTTGCCAAAGGGGGAGAGATTCAATGTGAAAATCCCTACTGCTTTAGGGAGATTTGTGTTGAGGATATTGAGAAGATTGTATTGAGAGATAGTAATTTTGGGTTGATGGATTTTACCATATGTTGCCATCAATTCCAAAGGGGGATATTTTTGGATGCTATCAGAAATGCATACTACTGATGTTGTTGGCATTCATGTTTTGTCACTGATGTCAACATATGTTTCTGTGGAGTGAACAAACTGGTTATTACTATTATATGATGACTAACAGAAGTGTACAGACATTGTATGGATGAATCAGAACAAGAGAAGATGAGGATATGAGGAAGGATGTGTGTTGACCTTATTCCTAAGTTTTCTTGGCTTAATATTGTATATTTGAGATGTTACAAATGTTTTAGTGAAGACTAGTTTTTGGACTATGATAGTGATGCTTGACAGAGCGAGTCTCTATGTTTTGGGGATATCTTACATGCGATGATGATTCAAGCTATGTGATCTTAAGAGATGTTGTTGGCATTCATGTTTTGTCACTGATGTCAACATATGTTTCTGTGGAGTGAACAAACTGGTTATTACTATTATATGATGACTGACAGAAGTGTATGGACATTGTACAGATGAATCAGAACAAGAGAAGATAAGGATATGAGGAAGGATGTGTTTTGACCTTATTCCTAAGTTTTCTTGGCTTAATATTGTATATTTGCGATGTTACAAATGTTTTAGTGAAGACTAGTTTTTGGACTATGATAGTGATGCTTGACAGAGCGAGTCTCTATGTTTTGGGGATATCTTACATGCGATGATGATTCAAGCTATGTGAGCTTAAGAAATGACAAAATTCATATTGAGGAATGTTTGTTTTTTATCGCAAGTCATATGATTTTTGGTGACATCAGCTATGGCGTGTATTCTAGAGAAGACCTATTCGGGGCCGACTTCAGAGATGTAGTGTGCATTATGGATTACAAGCGTGGATTATGAATCTTGGATTATATATGATGTATTTTAATTGATGTTTACTTGTTTTAGGTACCTTTTCTATCTTAGAAAGGGGTTAAATAATTATTTTTATATTGGGAAAGCTTAATTGGCTGACCTAATCAATTATTGTAATAGGATATATATGAGAGATCTTTTCTTTTGAAAAGATGTGCTAGTGGAATGATGAGAAGGTAATTGAAAAGACAGATAAGTGTGGAAGCTACAAATCTTGATTGGATGCTGGATGTAGAGAAAAGTTTGTGATTATAGTACTTCATTGGAACTGACCAAGCAAAGACATTTGTTATCAGAAAGTTCACTGGATTGTATATTTCTTATATACACTTGTTCGAATTATTAATCCTTGAGGGTGGCTTTAACCTTCTTTGGGTAGTGTTCCTGGGTAGTGATCCCACTGTCACTCTTGACTCATAATAGGGTCTATCCTTTAATAGGGACTATGTACTATAATGTTGTAATAAGCTCCTAACAGGGCTAAATCTTTTAACATGGATACTATACTCTCAATACATCATTTGTGGCTACTAATTCCCATCGGGGTTTTACCTTTAATAGGGTTTCCTAGACAACAAAGGATTGTGTTATTGTGTTGGCATTTACCATGTTATCATTTGAATTGAATTTTTGGTTTATAAGTTTAATGTTTAATAATCTATCTCACAACTGATTCACCCCCCCTCTCAGTTGTTCTTGTGGACTGTTATTCCTAATAGTTTGATGTTTTCCTTGTCTCTTTTACCTTTATAAGAGGATCTTTCCTATTCTTTGTTCTACTTTACTACAACTATGAAGCAAGTTCATACTCCTGATAAAGTGGGGGATGATTTTAGTGTCCTAAATTCTAAGCATGTGCAATTTTGGTCCTTAGTTAGACCCCATTTTAGTTCCCAATCCTTCCATGCATCATTGGCCTTTTTTCTATGCATTTAATTAATAAATATATAAATTTTTGTCCTCTATTAACTTAATTTACAAGAGGGCCCTTAATTTTAGGTGTGCCCCATTTAATTATTTCATTCATTTATCACCTCTTACATACATAGGCCCCCTATTCCATTATGGGTGACCTTTTCTATTTATTCTAAATGCAAACCTTGATTTCATGTGCATTTTAGGTATCCTCATACCCTCATTGACTCCTGATACAATTTTGAGCCTCGATTGGATATAACTAAGCACGCCATATGGCACTAGGTGAGATAGGTCACCCCATAACTTGAGAGGCATCATGTTCTGCATAATGGTAACCCCAATTTAAATTAGAGAAAGGTATTGGGTTTCTAGAAAGATATCCAAAATTCCATCAGCCCCTTCGAGTTTTAAGCCCTGATTGGCTAGAACTAATCACTCCTTGAGGCATGAGGTGAGATAGGTCATCCCATGCCTTGAGACAAATCATGTTGTGCATAAACATGTCCCAAATTTAAATTAGAGAAAGGTCTTGGGTTTTTAGTGAGATATTCAAAACACCATCAACCCCCTTCAAGTCCTAAGCCTTGAAATGGTTTGGATAAGTATAAAAGAAATGCTATTGTTAATATTATAAGGTCCAATATTACTAAGAGGGGGGGTGAATAAGAAATCCATCATATCAAAAAAATTTCACTTCATTCAACACACTAACAACCTTCATCAACTTTAATCCTTATGCAACAATAAACAAAGGTACAAGTGAAACCATCCAAACATGCAACAATGTGACACTAGTATTTTATGGTGGAAACCCTTAGTTAGAGGAAAAAAAACCAAACTTAGAATTAATACCCATAAGTATTTTCACTCTTCTAAAATGCACCCTATTTAAGGCATAGCCCTCTTAGGAGCTTACAATTATGCCCGATTAGGAGCAGACCCTGTTAGGAGTCACCCGATTAAGAGATTTATCTCTGGTCCTGTTAGGAGATTTACCCTTTTTGGAGTAACCTTTTTAAAGGATTTAAACCCTACTTAAAGAGTCACCTATTTAAAAATTTTACTCATCCAGACATGTTAGGGTCTACCCGATTAAGGGATTTTATTGAGAATCTACTAGGATTCAACAAGTACAATGATCTAGGTGTAGGATTCCTCCTTTTCTTGTTCAGATCCAATTAAGCACAATACTTCTTCTTCTTACAGAAATTATTCTCTCTTCACTTGACCACACCTTGGAATCCATGATCTACACTTGCATAAAGCATTGATTTACATATATACATTACATGTCTATTAGGGAATTTAACCACCTTACAAAACATATTATAATATTTCCCACTTGGTCCTTGAACCCTAAAAGGTGTTACCAATTATTAATTACAATTTCAAGTCTATGTTGGCCTTCAGATCCATCGCACATTCGATTTGAATCAAGAATAATGAAACCTTTTTGACTTCTTCAACATGCTTCCAAAACTTTATTAAATCTGATCACCTCGAGTAATGCAATAGAAAATAATCATTACAAATTTGTTATGCCAAAGCACCTTGATACCTTAATCACAAAAACATCCACTCCAACCTATTGCATCATCACCACACACTGATCTAATACCAACTGCTCAAACCGGTTCAAACATTTTGCTATCATGGACAGAATGATCTTCTATCAACTGAAATGATGGCTTATGGTACTCCAATCCTTTTGTGATCATAGTATTAATAACATATCCTATTCAAGATAACCATATCATGACTGCAACACTAGGATCCATATGAATGTGATACAACAAAAAAATCATTCATTGTCTATCATTGTTTGTTCTTTTGTCTACCATGTTGCTCTTCAATCGATCATAACTTGCTTCATTTGTGTTCCCAACATACGCAATCATACAAAGTGCATCTAGAGACATCCTTGAGTCTCCAACAACAATCGCACACTTAAATTCCTACTACAACACAGAATACATTTACACAAATACTTAGTAGCACATGAGGAACGCTGTCAACAAATACAACACCAAGTTGACATCAATGACAACATAATAAATGATCTTCCTATCATCAAAATTGTACCAAGAAACACTCAATAATATTTGAATCATTTATGCCAAAAATATCCCCCTTTAGCATTGATGGAAACACCACATTGATCTGATAATAATTTCTCCCCCTTAGCTGATGCACCAAACATCTTGTCTTCTCCCTTCCTATTCTTCTCCTTCAAATTCTTATTCTGGTATTCTCCCCCTTTGACAAGAATGTCAAAGGAGTAATATAGGTCACCTACTACTACAACATCTTCCTTTTCCTCTGACTGGTCCCCCTAATGAGTGGTCTCCTTTAACACCGATCTAATCGTGAAAGATATTCAATGAGCCCACTCGATTAATGCTTACAACAACATCTTAGTGACATTGAGACAGGGGTATAACCCCTAACTTACCTCTCAGATACTCAAAAGTGTCTTGGGGTAGTGGCTTATTAAATATGTCTACTAGATGCTCCTTGGTTGGCACATATTCCAACTTGACTACCTTTTCCCACAATTTCTCTCTTAAGAAATGATAATTTATTGCAATGTGTTTATCCTTGGAATGCATTAATGACTTCTTTTAAATATTGATTGCACTTGTATTATCATAGCAGATAGTCACAGGTTCAATTACCTTCTCTTTGATATCTTCTAGGATCTGTTTCATCCATGCAATTTGTGTACAATTCATAGCTTCTGCTACATATTCATGTTCTACAGTAGATTGGGAGATACAATTTTGCTTCTTACTTGTCCATGACACAATTCTTCCTTCTAGGAAGAATGCTCCTCCACTTGTACTCTTTTTGTCATCAATGTATCCTTCCCAATCTGCATCAATAAAAACACTCAAAGAGAAATCACCTTTGTGATCATACCAAAGACCATAGTCTTCTATCCCTTTCAAGTACCTGAAAATCCTCTTCACTGCTACCATGTGAGATTCCTTAAGATTAGCTTGAAAGTTGGACACTATTCTAACTACTTGTGCAATATCTGGTCTACTATGAACAACATAATGCAACTTACCAATCATGGATTTGTATAAAGTTGCATATACTACGCTTGACTCATCATCCTTAGATAGCTTGGATCCTATCACCATGGAGGTTCCAACTAGCTTGTAATCTTCCATTACAAAATTATTCAATATTTATGTACTTGAACTAACTGATATAGATACCATTTTTGAGTTGTGAAATCTGCAATCCAATAAAGAACTTAATTTCTCTTATTATTGACATCTCAAACTCTTTCTTCATCTCTTCTGTAAACTCCAAGATCATCTCATCATTTCATCCAAAGATTACACCATCCATAAATACTTCATCTAACAGTATCTTATCACCTTCAACCTTCAAGTACACATTACTATCTTCACTTGTTCTTATGAAATTAATCTTAACAAGATAAGAGTGTATCCTTTCATACCATGCTCTAGGTGCTTGTTTTAATCCATATAGTGCCTTTTATAAATTTCACACCATGTCATTGTTCTCTATTGGTGCAAACCCATTTGGTTGCTCTATGTAAATCTCTTCTTCAAGAATCCCATTTAGAAAAGCATATTTAACATCCATTTGGAAAACTTTAAACTTTTATAGGTAGCATAAGCAAGTAGCATTCTTACCCCTTCAAGTCTTGCCACATGAGAAAATGTCTCTCCATACACCATTCATTTCTCTTGTGCATAGCCATTACACATAAGTCTTTCCGTATTTTGAATCGCTTCTCCATCTTCATTTAGTTTTTTCCTAAAAACCCACTTTGTACAAATCACATTCTTGCCTTTTGGTCTAGGAATAAGTGTCCATGTGTCATTCTTCTCAATTTGTTCAAGATCCTCTTCCATGGCTATTATCCAATCATCATTATTGAAATATTCCTTCATAGTTTTAGGCTAAAAATTTGAAATTAGATATGTACTTTCTCTTATTCTCCTTCTTGTCTGCACTCTAGCATCTTGATGACCAATGATCTGATCAAAAAAATGATTCAACTTTACATACCTTGGAATAGCAGGTTTAGGTCTAAGTGCTTCTTCTTCTTGTTCCCTCAGTTGAACCACTTCTTCCTCACTATTTTTTTCAATAGTTTCTTTCACTTTCAGTTGCACATACACAATATCACAGACATTTTATAATTCTTTCTTGATGGATTTATCATATATCTTTGGATATTCATCTACCTTCACATTTACACTTTCAACCATCTTTTTAGTCCTTTTATTGAAACACTTATAGGCCTTGCTTTTGGTAGAATATCCCAAGAAAATACCTTAATCACTCTTAGTAACAAACTTTCTAGTGAATTCATCTCTCTTTATATAGCATCTAACACCAAAAAATTTGAAAATAATTAACACTAGGTGTGTGGCCGTACCACAATTCATAAGGTGTCTTACCGGTTTATTTCTTCTTGTACTTGGTTCATTACGTAGACCGCAATGCTAATGGCTTCTCTCTAATGTGACTTAGGTACATAACCTTGAGTCATCATTTTCCTGGAAACATCTACTATAGTTATGTTCCTCCTTTCTGCAATTTCATTTTTCTAAGGAGTCCTTGATTCTGACATCTGTCTCTTGATTCCATTTTCTTCACAATATTAATGAAATCCCATGAAGTGAACTCTCCTCCTCTTTCTAATCTTAAACACTTCAATATCTTACCTATTTCATTCTCAATAAGTTCCCTGAACACTTTGAACTTATAGAAAGCTTCATATTTATCTTTCAAGAATGTCACCCACATCATTCTTGAATAGTCATCAATAAAAAATATGAAATACTTATCACCATGATAACTCTTTGTCCTCATAGGACCAAAAAGATCAATATGAAATAAATCCAATATATTTTCAGATGAAAATGACTTACTACTAAAAGTATAATGAGTCATCTTACCCAACGAACACTCCTTGCACATTACATTGTTTGGTTTCACAAGTTGTGGCAATCCTCTAACAACATTTTCCTTACTAACCTTGATCAATCTATCAAAATTCACATGACATAAGCTTTTATGCCACAACTAACTATCTTCAATATTAGCAACCAAACAACCATTAATAGTAGTATTAATATGAAATAAGTTACCTTTAGTTTGTTTCCTAGTAGCAATCAGATCTCCTAAGCTTCCAAGTATCCAGCACATACCTCCTTTGAACTCTAAATGATAACCTTTTTTATTCAACTCACCAACACTCAACAAGTTAGGTGTAAGATCTTCAACCCAATAGACATCATAAATATTTCTTTTACCATTCAAGGAGATTGAACCTTTACCTCTTACCATGCAGGGTGTATTGTTTCCAAACCATACCACACCACCATCAAATTCATCTATCTTTATGAACTTAATTTTTTCACTAGTCATGTGGTGTGAGCACCCACTATCAATGAACCATACATTACCATGTTTCATGTGTGAGACCAATTCCTTCTCATCTTCAAAAGTTTCTTCTTTGACTGCAAAAAACACTACTTCTTCTTCATTGTCATCATATTCTTCATTATTCACACCTTCATCTACTGCAACATAACATTGTTTCTTTCCTTTTCCCTTGAATCTTTTGATCTTCTCTTTCTATTCACCATTAGGACATCTGACAGAAAAATTTCCTATCTTGTTACATGAAAACAATTTCAAAGGTAGCTTGTCTTTATACTTACCAGTACCTCTAAGCAGTTCTTCTTGCTTCTTTTCTTCATCTAAGATAGATTCAAGTTCCCTAGAATAACTTGTCATTCAGGCAGATTCATGACTTATTTGTTTTACCTTCTTCTTTGATGCTAATGAAAAAGAGGCATTAAAGGATGCTTTAACTTTAGGCATATTTTATCATAGTTACTTAATTCAAAAATAGTGAGATTACCAATCAATCCATCAACATAAACCATATCGAATGTTCTCAACTATTGTATAGAAGAAAATCTAATGGCATAAGAAGGTAGCAAGGTTCTCAAAATTTTACTTACCACATCACGTTCTTTAATGTTACCACTGGTAGCTTTGATAACACCAACTGATTCTTTTATCCTTTAACCATATTGAGCAATGTTCTCACCTTCCACTATTTTCATGTCATCATATTTACCCTTAAAGCTGTCTACCCTAGCTTTTTTCAAATGTCTGTCTTCACTATAGATTAGCATAAAATTTTCCCAAACATCAAAGGTAGTCTCAATTCCATGAATGTCAACATACTCAGTATCAAACAAGGTACTTACAATGGGTTTCGGTGCTTGTATGTTCTCATGTTTCTCCTTCAGTTGATCTGCATTAAGAGGCCCCTTAGGAACTATATATTTTGTTACCACATGATCCCAGAACTGTGGCCCCATGCCTTTCAAATAGACCTTCATCCTATCACTCCATATTGTAGAGATGTCTCTTGTAAACTTATGACCTTCTTCTTCATCATTAGATCTTTTCCTTGAGATTTTAAGCTTTAACACAAAGAGGACCTAGGGTCTAATACTAATTGTTAATACTATAAGGTCCAAAATTACTGAGAGGGGGGGGGGGGTGAATTAGTAATACATTAGATCAAAAATATTTCACCAATTCATTAAGCACACTAACAACCTTCATCAACTTTAATCCTTATGCAACAATAAACAAAGAGACAAATGAAACCATCCAAATATGCAACAAAGTGACACCGGTATTTTATCGTGGAAACCCTTAGTTCGAGGGAAAAATCACAGTGGGAATTAATACCCAAGAGTATTTTCACTTTTTGAAATGCACCCTATTAAAGGCATGTCCCTCTTACGAGCTTACTATCATGCTCGATTAGGAGCAGACCCTATTAGGAGTTGTTGACGGGGTTTTGCTGACCGGGTCCGCCAACAATCATAAGTTGTCACCGAGTTCCAGGGAAATCAGACAACTCCGCCTGTAAAGGTTGTCCAGGGGAAATGAATCCTCCGGGCCTTCAAGCACCTGGGTGTCGGGTCACGACGGTGCGGGGCTCAGTTGGGAGAGGTGACTATTTTCGAGGGGGATAGCTGGTTACTTCAACTCATTCTTCCAGAGATTCGGTACAGTAAGGGTTTCCCAGAGCATTCTACACTTAGCAAATAAAACAAAAAAAGATCCTGCAGGGTTAGAAACATTTATCTAACTACAGTCATGCTGAAAAGTCCAGAACATCGAAAACACTCTGAAAGACTACACTAAATATCGAAGAAATACACAACCATCAGTTAGCATTTTATCAGTAGCGAAAATAAAGAGGTCGTTAATCTACTTTAACATATCAGAGTGAAGGACATACAGAACAT
>MU224579.1:2290893-2316814 GCA_018584345.1 Thuja plicata
TTTTATAAACTTATAAACATAATTTTATTTCAAAATATTATAAATATTTAAAATCGCATACAAATGAAATAAAATAAGTATTCAAAAACAAAATAAAATATTATAATATTATTTTATTGCAAAAATAAAATAAATATTCAAAAACACGAACAAAATGTGAAAAGCATCATAACATTTGAAAAAATCACAAATTGTTATAAAGAAATTAAAAACAAATTCTCATTCAGTGCATATTCCAATTCCAAAATGCGACACCCAAATGCGGAAAATACATCTTCTTGGTCATCTTCCAGGTGCGTCCAAACGGGTCGAACACATATTTCGGATATCATTTTGAGGATATGATATTCCAGAATTGCAGCATATTCCATAATTGACTATATCCGGCATTCCGTATGCCTGCGTCCAAACGGGCCCTTAGTATATTTATGTTGCATTGCTCTCCCCATTTTCCTATTGTAAATTTTGGTGAACCCGAATCATAACATTTCCCTTTGATTTGGGTAGTTGGATTTCATTTACATTCATTTAATACATTACATCCTTCTTAGTTAATCTACTTATGCATGCTTTACATTATATTTTTGAATTTGATAATTAGATGTGTCTTTCATAAAAGATACTTGCTTGGATTGCATATATCTTAAATTTTTTACAATTGCATTAGATATATACCTTTTATCTCATTCCCTTATCCATGAGTGTTATCACTTTGAGTCCTACTTATATAATTCTAGTTAGGAGAAGCCTTAGACTTATGGGTGCTTTTGATCCCGAGCCTTATCTTTGTCCTAGGAATCTTGATGAGACCAACATGCATACTAGTGACACCAATCCTATCATGGAGAAAAACTCTTTCCATTATTCCCATGATGAAGATGAGTCTTTAAGAGTTCGTCCTATGCAAGTCCAAAAACTTTCCAATAACTTTGAGAAATTTGAACAATGGTTAGGACAAGAAAAATTTAATCTTGAGGTCATTTATGTTGTAGAAGGATTAAGGAAGATAATTCATAATGATGAACATGGTGTTAAAATATTTCGTAGTATTTCTCATCTCATTGGTAACAATGTTAAGACTATTAGAGATTGTGCTCAAGAGATAGGTTTCATTCCACCTACCACTAGTGTTGAGACTTGTATGCCTATTTCCACTTCAATTCCTAGTGTCTCCACTTATGCTCCACCTATCATAACAAATTCCATTCAAAATCTCAATCCTACACATGTTAGAATCCCCTACTATTCATTCTATTTCTTCCAGTGTGCTATGTGTTTCATTTCCTTCATCAATTCCCACTTACAATAGTGCACCCTTTTCATATTTAACCATTCCTTCCATTTCCCATAATTCTCCAAATGTTTCAAACATATCTCCTCCTAACATTATTTCTACTAATTATACCATTAATAGCTTGGCTCAAGCTCTATCTTATTTACAACAACAAATTTCTTCAATGACTTAATCCAAGTTCAATATTCCTACTTGTGACATTGCTAGTCCTCTTCATTTGGAAACCATCCATTCTGTTATCCCACAATACATGGAAATTTCTCATCTTGAGACCTATAATGGTAAGGGTGATCCTTTGACTCATGTCAAAACCTTTCAAACCTTTTGTAGTGATTTCTCTCATGACCATAGGTTCATGGCTAAACTATTTACTAGAACCTTTCAAGACAAAGCCTTACAATAGTATTGTTCTTTGCCTCCTTATTCTATCGATTCTTTTCAAAATCTTGCTAATGCTTTCATTCAACAATTTCAAAACAATATTGGTTGTAAGATTTCTTTAACTAATTTGACACATTGTAAACAAGGCGTTATAGAAAAAGTGTTTGATTTCATTGGTAGATTTAATCATTTGCATGCTCAAATTTCTTATCCTATGTCTGATATTGATGTTCAACAAGTTTTCATTTCTAATTTACAAAAAGACATTAGAGATACTATTTTACTTTCTGAATTCTCTTCTTTTACTCAACTCTGTGCAATGCTTCATAATTATCAACTTCAAGTGAGGCATTTTGGGAGCATTAATCCAATGGATCTGGTTGATAAGAGTGATGCCACATCCAACAATTTTAACAAGTTTCAAAAACCAAATAACTTCATTAAGATCAATAATTCATGTATCAATATTGATGAGAAAATGACAACAACATCCAAAGGCGTGCCTCCTTTGTCATCTATTTTTAGACCTTCTCAAAATTTTACTCACCTTTTTGAATCCTTGCATGATTTTATGTTGAAGTGGATTAATGCTAAAGTGTTAAATCTTCCTCCTATTAGGCCTATTGACACATCCAAATCTTTACCCATACACTTTGTGTTAGAATAACTGAGAGGGGAGGTGAATCAGTGGCCTCAAAAATTAATCCAATAATTCAACCAAAAACTTTATACCACAAATATAAAACCTCTAGTTACCTTCAGTCCTACAATATGTATGCCTTGTTTGAATCTAACATGTATATATTGCTCGGTGATTGTACTATTTATCCTTTCCTAAGATTTACCGAATAGTAGTCTATCTTTTCTTAACCTTTACTGAAATATAGTAAATAACTTGGTGTTTATCGATCAATCCTATTTTAGTAATGTGTAAAGCAAAACATCAAAGCAATGAACCATATACACATTTGACACATGGATTTTTAACGTGGAAACCCTATTAGGGGAAAAACCACTTGGGACCGCTAAGCCAAAATTTTAACTCTTCTGAAGTGAGCTTGGTGAAGAGCCAACCATGTTAAAGGTTACAAACACACTGTTAAGTGTGACCTTGTTAGAGGATTTATCACTAACAGTTTATTACTTGACCTCGCATTCACTATGTTGTCAACATGAAAACCTTTTGATACTCCTTGGGATGTATCTCAGTATATAAAGGATGGTTAAATCCTACTCTCTTAAGAGATTTTCTGAATCAATGGTTAAACTAAAATAGTAGATGATCTATTCATAAATAAAAGTTAATCTTGCAGATGTTCAGATCTATTGTAAGCTCATAATAGCTCTTCTGATCAATTTTCTCTTTAATTGCTTTGCTCCGCTTCTTTCTACTCAATAAATGTTGTTGCTTCTCTGTTGCTCGGTGTTTGCATAATTCTTAGCTCTGTTCTTCAGCTTGTATGATCATATCTATATGAAGACTTCTTATCTTCACCAAAATTCTCTTCAGCATTCCTATTCTGATAATGAATTATTTGTCTCTTTATATAGACATGATTTCGCTTTTCTTTGTCCTTCTTGTTTTCTTCATTGATCACTTCTTGATCTGTAAAGCTCCTCATGCTTGCTTTAGTTTTAATCCATAAATATCTCCTTTTTCTAGAATAAAACATGCTTTAAATCTCCTTCTTATCTTTAGCTTTCAATTGATCAATGAAAACAAAGTAAATAATCAGTTAACTCTATAATTAGCTTTGCCAACTAAGTTGTTTTTTCATATCCTAACTTTAGTTCTCATCAGTCAACACTTCAATTTTTCTTGATGACTACTATAGATAGCTCAGGCATCAACTTCAGTTATGTTCGGTGACAACCATAGTTAGCTCGGTAATGCTTGCTCGGGTATCACTTGCTCAGGGTTTACTGTCACTCAGTGTACATGATTACCATCAAAAAAAGCTTTGTCTCTTCAGATCTTTAAGTGTTGTGAAAATATGTGTATGAGAAATCATACCATATCAATTTGACATCAATGACAATAGAACACATTAACTGATTTAATGTCTTGCATTTACTTTCTGCATCTCAGTGGTCATCAACTTTGTCATCTTCAAACATTCAATCAGTTATAGTTCATCAATCTCCCCTTTGGCATTGATGGAAACATACTACATACTACTAATACATTATGAAATATATCAGTTGTAGTTCATCAATCTCTACCAAACTTATTTTTCTATAACCAATACAAATGTCTGACTCTCGGTAAGCTGTTCTAGCTTAGATTTTATTCTTGCAGAGTATCCTCTTCATTCTGTATTCCCTTTGCTGGATAGATGTAGCAACTTCTGATTTTGTCTCTCCCTTTGTTGTAGAATATCTTCTCCCTTTGTTGGAGTGTTTACTTTTCCAATTCTCTCCCTTAGATGGATGTTTCTTTGAATCTTTCTCTGATGTTTTCTCTCCCTTTGATTGTTCCTCTCCTTGATGGATAGTTCTTTTCTCTCCCTTTGGATGATTATGATAGATATTTCATATCTCTTTTCCCTTTGAAAACAATATATTTCATTTAATAATTATCTCTGTATTCATTAAGTACATCTCTCCCTTTGACAACAATGCGAAATTATATCTTTATTTTCATAATATATTCCTTGAATTTCCTCTCCATCAGCAATACAATAACTCTGGTGTTCGGTGTAGATAAGTACCTTGTTGTGTACTGATATATCTTTGTAGTCCATCTCTTTTTAGGCTTCAACATGAATGGTCTTCTGATTATGTGTAGGCTGATGCAGCCTCCTAGTCAGCTTAGTCACCAATAGACAAGGGTCAGACCCCTAGTCTCCTTCTCAGGTACTCAAATGTATCTTTAGGCAGTGGCTTTGTGAATATGTCTTCTAATTGTTCCTTGGATTTTACATATTCCAATATCACCTCTTTCTCTTGCACTTTTTCTCTTAAGCAATGATACTTGATAGCAATGTGCTTAGTCTTAGCATGCATGACAGGGTTCTTTGAAATGTTTATTGCACTTGTATTATCACAATAGATAATTACTAGTTCAATAATTTTCAGATTCATACCTTCCAGTAATTGTTTGATCCATGCAATGTTAGAGCAATTTGCAGTAGCAGCCACATATTTTGCTTCTGCAATGGATTGTGAGATGCATCCTTTCTTTTTACTTATCCATGTGACAAGTATGTCACCCATAAATAATGTTCCTCATGTTGTGCTCTTTCTGTCATCTATGTTTCCAGCCCAATCAACATTTGTATAGACTTGAAGCTCAAATTTGCCTTCTCTTTTATACCATAGACCATAGTCTTTGGTATTCTTTAGATATCTCAAAATTCTTTTAACAACAGTCATGTGTGATTCCTTGGGATTAGCAGAGAATCTTGCAACTATTCCAACTGCATGTGCTATATCTGGTCTAGTATGTACAACATACATGAGTTTGCATATCATAGATCTATATAGGGTATGATTTACCTTGGTTGACTTGTCTTCCTTTGTCAGCTTGCATATGGTTTCCATAGGTGTTCCAACTGGCTTGGAGTCCTCCATTTTGAATATCTTTATAACTTCCTTGATGTATTTGGATTGTGTGATGTAGATGTTTGCATCCCGTTGAAGAATCTGTAGACCAAGAAAGAATTGTATCTCTCCAAACATTGACATCTCAAACTCTTTCCTCATTTCAACAACAAATGATTTGCATAACATATTATTACCTCAAAATATGATATCATCAACAAATATTTCAGCAATCGGAATGTTATCATCAGTATCTTCTTTTAGATACAGATTATTGTTATCACTTGTTCTTACAAATCCAATACTTATGAGATAGGAGTGAATTCTTTCATACCATGCTCTCGGTGCTTGTTTCAATTTATACAAGGCTTTGTGTAGTCTACAAACCATGTTTATCTTGTTAGGATCAACAAACCCTTGTGGTTGTTCAATGTATACCTCTTCTTCTAGTATTCCATTTAGGAATGCAGATTTGATATCCATTTGGTATACTTTGAATCCTTTGTATGCATCATAAGCAAGTAGAATTCTTACTCCTTCTAGCCTAGCAATAGGTGTAAAGGTTTCTCCATAGTCAATACCTTCTTCTTGTGCATACCCTTTTCATACTAGTCTTGCTTTGTTCCTTGTGACTTCTACATTCTCATCCAACTTGTTTCTAAATATCCATTTGTTACTAATAACATTCTTGTCATTCAGTCTAGGTACTAATGTCCATGTTTTGTTCTTCTCAATCTACTCTATCTCTTCATTCATATCACTAACCCATTCTTCATTTTCAAGTGAAGTATTAACAGATTTGTGCACAAAATCACAAATCAAACATCTAGTGTTCAGAGACTTACTTCTTGTTCTCATTCGAGCCTTTGTCTCCTTTGATCTGATTCTATGAATGGTGTCTTCTGATATACTTGGAAAGTATCAGTTCAGATCTTTGTTCATCATTTTTTTCCTCATCTTGACCTTCATTTTGATCATCATTGCTCAGTGCATCATTTTGAGCAATTTCCTATTTTTTGGTGTTTGCAGCCTGATGCTTGGGTGCATTGTTCTATCGCTCAAGAGAGATACATTTTTGCTTAGGCAAAGTGTCAGGTTCTTCACTATAGAAAAACATGTTGTATTCTTTTGGTTCCTTTCTGATTTCCTCATCATTTCTCTCAGCAAATTCATCTACTTTGACATTTGCACTTTCAATGATTTTGTTAGAGGATTTGTTAAGACATTTATAAGCCTTCCTTTTGGTAGAATAACCTAGAAATATTCCTTCTTCACCTTTGGATTCAAGCTTACCATTTCTATCATCTTTCAAAATATAACATTGACTATCAAAATTTTTGAAGTAACTTACATTGGGTGTGTATCCATACCATAGCTCATAAGGTGTCTTATTGGTGTCTTTCTTCAATTGAACTCAGTTTAATGTGTAGGCAACAGTATTGGCAGCTTCCCTCCAGAATGTTTGTGTGATGCCTTTCTCAATCATCGGTGTTCTAGCACAATCAACAATGGATTTGTTCCCTATTTCAGAAATTCCATTTTGTTGTGGTGTTCTCGGTGCAGAAACCTGTCTTTAAATTACATGCTCATTACAAAAGTTAGTGAATTCATCATAAACAAATTCTCCTCCTCTATCTGATCTTAGACATTTTAGTTCCTTTCCACTTTGTTTTTCCACTATAGCTTTATACCATATAAACATCTTGAATGCTTCTGATATTTATTTTAAGAACATAATAGTCATCATTCTAGAATAATCATCAACAAATAGAATGAAGTATCTATCACCATAGTAGCTCTTTGTTTTCATTGGTCCACATAGGTCAGTATGGAATAGTTCTAGAATAGCATTAGATGTGTAGGTTTTGGTCTTGAAACTAGACTTTGTCATTTTACTTTTTTGACAATTCTTACACATGACATGGTCAGGTTTTGACATGCTCGGTAAGCCTCTTACTTTCCTTTTATTGTTTATCCTAACCATGTTATCAAAGTTCACATGACATAACCTTTTATGCCACAACCATATGTCTTCATTTATAGCCATTAAACAAGTGGTATTAATATCATCAAGATAGAATAGGTTACCTTTTGTCTATTCACCAGTTACGATCAACCTTCCTGATTCATTAAAGATCTTTGCCTTTTTGTTCTCAAATGCAACTCAGTGTCCTGTGTTATTCAACTATGAAACACTCAATAGATTATAGTTAAGTCCTTTCACCCAATATGAATTTTCACATCTGATCATATTATTCAACATTATTTTTCCTTTTCCTTCAATCGGACAAGGTAAGTCATTACCCATTCTTACTGATCCACCATTATAGTATTCAAAAGTCTCAAAATTTTCCTTATCTCAAGTCATGTGGTGAGTAAAACCACTATCAATAATCCATACATCATTCTTACTAACCTTAGATATGAGTGCAGTTTCAACATACCTTTCCTCTTCGTCTGAATCATCCTTCATAGCAACAAATACCACCTCAATATCTTCATCAGATTCGGTGTCAGTATTTCCAAATTTGTTCTCAACTAGGTAACAAGCCTTCTTTCCTTTGTCCTTGTAGTCTTGGTTGTCTCTTCTATCAGATTGTTGGTTGCTTCGGTAACCTCGGTCATCACCTCTGTCAAACTTCTTTTCATATGATCTGTCATTATTTCTTTCTTCTTTTCTTTTGTTAGGACATCTAGTAGCAAAGTGTCCAATCTCTTTATAACTAAAACATACCAATGGTAATTTACCTTTGTATCTACCTTTGCCTCTCTGCAATCTTCTAGCCATTAGTGCTTCAATCTCATCAAGTTCTTGGTCATCACTATCACTTTCACTATCATTTCTCATAGTGTGTTTATGACTTGATTTACTTATCTTTAAATAATCTTTGAATGTTGACTCAATAGTTGGTAATACACTATTATCAAAGTTACTCATCTCAAATGAAATAAATCTACCAACCAAACTATCTAGAGTGACATTGTTATTTGCTACTGCTCTAATTTCTTGTATAGCCGATACTCTAATAGTATAAATAGGTAGTAAGGTTCTTAGGATTTTACTTACCACTATTTCTTCTTTAAGTACAATTCCTACTCCTCAGATAGCATTGACTACCTCTTTGATTCTGCAGTTGTACTGAGTGATGTTTTCTCCTTCTTTCATTCTTAGGTCATCAAACTTTCATCTTAGGCTTTTTACCTTAGCTCTTAGTACATTAGCATCTCCTCCATGTACTAGTTTCAATTTGTCACACATTTTCTTTGTAGTGGTGCATGATTTGACATCTTCAAATTCAGCATCAGAGAGTGAGGAAGCAAGTTCTATCATCATAGAATTGTGTTCATGCTTTTCTCTCAATTGATCAACTATTGGGGGTCCAATAGGTAAAACAAATTCAATATCTAAGTATTGAGTGACATAATTTCCAATACCTGATAGGTGGAGTCTTATCCTTATTTTCCATTATGCAAAGTTGTCCTTGTTCAATTTAGGCACACCCCTTTTTCTCATCTTGTGATATTTAGCTTGAGTCTTAAAACTCCCTTCCAAGCACACAAGCTCGGATACCAATTGTTATAATAACTAAGGGGGGGGTGAATCAGCGACCTCAAAAATTAATCCAATAATTCAACCAAAAACTTTATACCACAAATATAAAACCTCTAGTTATCTTCATTCCTACAAGATGTATGCCTTGTGTGAAACTAACATGTGTATACTGCTCAGTGATTGTACTATTTATCCTTTCCTAAACTTTACTAAATAACAGTCTATCTTTTCTTAACCTTTACTAAAATACAGTAAATAACTTAGTGTTTACTGATTAATCCTATTTTAGTAATGTGTAAGGCAAAACATCAAAGCAATGAACCATATACACATTTGACACATGGATTTTTAACATGAAAACCCTGTTAGGGGAAAAACCACTTGGGACCGGTAACCCAAAATTTTCACTCTTCTGAAGTGAGCTCGATGAAGAGCCAACCATGTTAAAGGTTACAAACACATTGTTAAGTGTGACCTTGTTAGAGGATTTATCACTAACAGTTTATCACTTGACCTCGCATTCACTATGTTGTCTGCATGAAAACCTTTTGATACTCCTTGGGATGTATCTCAATATATAAAGGATGGTTAAATCCTAATCTCTTAAGAGATTTTTTGAATCAATGGTTAAACTGAAACACTAGATGATATGTTCATAAATACAACTTAATCTTACATATGTTCAGATCTATTGTAAGCTCATAATACCTCTTCTGATCAATGTTCTCTTCAATTCCCTTGCTCCACTTCTTTCTTCTCTGTGAATGTTGTTGCTTCTCTATTGCTCGGTGTCTTCAGAATTATTAGCTCTGTTCTTTAGCTTGTATGATCATATCTGTATGAAGACTTATTATCTTCACTAGAATTCTCTTCAACATTCCTCTTCTGATAATGAATTACTTGTCTCTTTATATAGACATTATTTCATCATTCTTTTTCCTTCTTGTTTTCTTCGTTGATCACTTCTTGATCCGTAAAGCTCACCGTGCTTGCTTTATTTTTAATCCATAAATCTCTCCTCCTAGTATAAAACATGCTTTAAATCTCCTTCTTATCTTTAGCTTTCAACTAATCGATGAAAACAAAGTAAACAATCAGTTAACTCTATAATTAGCTCTGCCAGCTAAGTTGTTTTGTCGTATCCTAACTTCAGTTCTCGTCGGTCAACACTTCAGTTGTTCTCGGTGACTATTGTAGATAGCTTGAGCATCAACTTCAGTTCTATTTGGTGACAACTACAGTTATCTCGGCAATGCTTTCTCAGGTATCACTTGCTTGGGGTTTACTGTCACTCGGTGTACATGATTACCGTCAACAAAAACTTTGTCTCTTCAGATCTTTAAGTGTTGTGACAATATGTGTATGAGAAATCATACCATATCACGTTGACATCAATAAAAATACAATACATTAACTGATTTAATGTCTTGCATTTACTTTCTGCATCTTGGTGATCATCAACTTTGTCATCTTCAAACATTCAATCAGTTACAGTTCATCACCTTGATCACAAAACTTTCTGTCAATACCATTTTCAATCCGATCATGATACTAAAAAATGTTTCCATTTGAAAAAATTTATTCAATACCTCATTGATTCTAATGCTATATCTTTTGAGGGTGTTAATGATCAAGGAAACAAGTCCGTAGAACCTCCTAACAAAAATTTGCAAATTTATACCAACCCTTTACCATCTCATTCGACCAATATCTTTGAGTCTACCCAACCTTTGTCTTCTTATTCCACTCATGTTGTTGACTATGATGATACATGTAATGAAGTAAATAATGTTTTCAACCTCATTGATCAAACCAAGCCTAAACCTAAAACTAAACCTGAGATTTGCATGACCTTTGACCATACTAAAATAATTAAAGCACTTAATGGTCCTCTTTATATTTTAGAAAAGGTTAATGACCTTCATTCTTGTGGTGTCCTAATTGACCCTAATTGCATGGTGAATGTGATAATAGAAGAACATATTTTCAATAGATAATTTCAATGTGATTGTTATGATAAATCTGATGTTATGATCCAAACTTGCAATGGTTTCCTTTATCCTTCACATGGTTCTATTTCATTTCCTATTGAAGTTCATGGAAAAACTTTATATGTTACCTTTATTTTGGTTCCAACTTTAGATCAATTTCAAGTCAAACTTGGTCTTCCTTGGCTTACCTCCATGAAATTCATGGCCTCTCCTATTCATAAATGTTTGAAATTTCATCATAATTGACAAATCATGACTGTTAACCATAGCCTCTATCAACCTTCAGTCGAGAGTCTTTTGACCTTCATTTCTTTTGTTCTTCTATGCCTCAACCAACCCAACCTCATCGTGATAACCTCTTATTTATCATATCAAGCCTACAAGATCCAAAATATTTGTGAACTTAGCAAACCTAAGGATGTTCCATCTCCTTTTCCTAGATGTGGAGTGATTCCTACACTATCTACACCTCATGTGTATAATCTATTTCCACCTCCTATATCATATAAGTGTTCTAATAATGTTATCTCACAACCTAGTGTGGTTCCTTCCATTCTTCCCCCTAAAGAAGAAAAGAACCTGAGATTGATTGATCCTGAATCAAACCCAATTTCTAGAAAAACCAAACACATCCGTCATTCTCATGACCGCCACTATAAACATTGTGCTAGAGCCCGTCAGCATGCTTCCCAAAATGTTCCTTCACCTAAAACACCTATTGATTGTTTGATTCCCTTTGACAAACCTATCTTTGAACCAAAGGAGGAAGTTAACTTGAAAAGGATGAAATTGAACAAACATGATAATTCTATTTGTATCTTGGATTCTATTACAATTAATTTGGATGAAGAAGATACTATTGATGATGATTCTTTTGATGTTCCTAATGCAACTAACTATTTTGATGATATGTTTGAGCTTATTGATGTTAATCATGATTTACCAGCTATGTTTTCACAACAATTATCTCTTAATCCTAGTGATGAGAAAAGTGACCCATCTTAACAGCATGGTCCTTGTTCCAAATTGGCTATTATTCTATCTTTAATGATTGATGTTTCTCCTCTTGTGTTTTTACCACCTACCCTAAACATCATATACTGAGATGGGGGGCACACGATACACTTGACTATCTCCTCTTATGGGGTGGGTTTTGTGTGTTTGCTTTTTCATCATAATGTACTTCCCCCATGATGTGTTCCTTGTTATAGGTTTTTCATATTTCTTTAAACGACCCTTGTTTCTCCATTGGTGCAACGTGATAAAGGAATAAAAATGTCATAAATATTATTCTATTTGTATCTCACTTCTATATGTTGTTACATGTTATGTCATGCATGTGCCACTATTCATAAATGTGTCTTTGTCTTGTCTGATTAGGATGATGCAAAATGATAGCTACCTATTCTTTTTGGTCTTCGTGATGCTGACCCAAAAAGACTCTTCTTCGTGAATCTTACATGACATTCTTCTATTGTGTTTTGTAGTTCTACTATCTTTAGGGAATAATGACATTTAATTTTGATATAATATACATTTATTATCATATGATCATACTGACCCCAAATTTAGTAGATCCCTTCAGTGATTTCTTTTTTCATATGTTCATTTCCCTCAATTCGTCCTTTCTTGGGGGCATCTCATAGTGGAAACATTTCTTGTGGGTGCATGTATGTTTCGTTAAAGCCATTGTCCCTATCAAGGTGTTTGCAATCTCTTTAATGTGGGGGCATATACTATTCACTATGATTCACATTTTTCACACACATGCACAATGATTCGATGCAATATATCTTGCGGATGACCAAGGAGACAACACTTTCCTTGTGTTTATCCTTTTCATTGGACCCCTTAACAGAAACAAGGCTTTCCTTAAGGACTAATCCCCCTTCTTTGATCTTTAAGGAGATAATGCTTTCCTTAGGCTTGATCACTTTTTTTATCCCTATGGGGACAATCCTTTCCTTAGGCATGACCATTCTCTTGTCAGATCCCTTAATGGAGACAATTCTTTCCTTAAGGATTGATCATTTTTATGGATTTACTAGCATAACACAACTTGATAGACCTTCAATGTCATCTTTTGTAGTGATTTCCTTTGTGTGATCCATAGAAAGGCAATCCCTTACTGGGCTAGTGATTAGTCTTTTTTCTCTCTCCTTTTTATTTCTCATTCTTTTGAGTGATGCATCTCTTATCTTGGTTTCATATTTGATGATGTCTTGAGTCACTTGGGGCTTGTTATTTCTTTGTCTCTCTAACCTTGATAATATTGTTCCTATGCATTGATCTCCTTTACCCTGAGCATGAGCTTGTCTTGTACTCCCACTAGAGTGGGGGATAAATACATTTCCTAAAAAGTTAGCACCCATAATTGGATGCTTTAGGACCTATTAGGCCCCATTTTGGTGATTTAGAAGTCTGAATACCCATTATGCTTGACCCCTATGATATGTCTCTTCTTTTCCTGCACTTATTCACTATCCCTGATATCCCAGTGAAATTTTAACATGTTCTACCTAGGACACATCACTAATGGTGATCTATCCCTGGGATACATTGCCCAATATCCCTAGGATACATCACTAAAGTTTTCCTAGAGCCCGATATTAGGGTCTTCTTCCAAGGTTTTCAATTGGGGTCGACCTAGTTCACATTTGAATCCTAAATTCATGGATTTAGCATAAAAGGACCTCATCTTTCCTCTTTTTTATATCCATGATATCATAATCAATTGATCAATATTTCAAGCAAGCAAGAGCAATTGAGGCTTTGGATTCAATATTTGAAGGCAAGCATCCAATTCAAGATCTCCAAGTCTCCATTTCTTCAAGATCCATAAAATCAAAGGAAATCTTCTCCATTGATGTAATTTTGTCTCCTACGATGGCCAAGTAGAGTAATTCTCAATCAAGCAACTCTCTCTCTCTCTCTCTCTCTCTCTCTCTCTCTCTCTCTCTCTCTCTCTACATGTGGTTATCAAGCATATCTACATTATAGATTTTGGAGTGGAAATCATAAATCCATACTTTTGTGAGATCATATTTGATTCTACATCACCTTCCCAGGTCAACTCTTTGCATTCCAAGCACATTCAAGCATCTTCATGAATTTGAGCAATTTCTAGATTCGTTCATGAGGGTTTATGAAAGGTAAATCAATAATTTTCCTTTTACATTATTTCCTTTATGGCATGTCTATCATATTTCAAGGTTGATTCCTAAATAGGGGTTTGAACAAGGCAAACCCCTTTTCCTAACCTTTTTCCTATTTTTATGTGTGCAGATACAAGTTATGAAGTTGTCAGATCTTTTCTGGGCAGTACAAGAACAGTTGTAGATCTCGTGAAAATTTCTTCTGAAAGTGTTGGGTACAGATCAACTTTCTCCCTCTCCCCTAGGTATAGATTTATTTTTGCACTTTCCCTACCATTTTTGAGAGATTTTTTTTAGGAGGGCAGTTTTGTCTTCTTATTTTTGTTTCTGTTAGTTTCAGCTCAATATCAGTTCATATCAGTTTGATTTAATCATATTTTTAGTGTCTTTTCTAATAGATTAATTACATTGCATAATCATTCCCATTAAATTATTTATTGAAGGAAAGACCATATTTACAATTAGATCTCCAGTCAGTTCTTTAGCATATTTGAGATATTCCTTCCTTCCTAATGTGCAATTCATGAAATGGGGAAGTAATTCACTTAGTATATGTAGGAAATAACATAGTGAACAACTAAGATGGGGGGAGGGGTGAATAAGTTGTTACTAAACTTAAAAACCTTTTCTACACTTTAAAACTTTAAATCCTTAATTATAATCCAAGTAAAAATAAACATGCATACAAATTTAAAAAACACATCCACAACACTTGACGCACATTTTTTATCGTGAAAACCTTGTTAGGGGAAAAACCACGGTGGTGTTGATTACCCACAATAAGAAAATACCTTGTTAGAAGTATAAACTTATTATAAATGTGGGGAATGTACTTGCATTCAGGCACACTGCCTAGAGCTCACTACTCAAATGTAAATGAGCTACAACCCAAAGAAAATATTGATCACTTCCTTACAAGATCACTACAATAATCTGAGAATTTTGTGAAGTGTATAATGTCATCTAACACATATCTGAGTCAGTTCCAATGTAGCACAGTGAAAACCTCTATTCAACCCTTTCTCTGCAACTTTATGTTGAACAACCTATTCTCCAATTGATTTTCCACTTGCTTCCCAAGAAATCTCACACTTCTACACATTTGCAACAACCCTAGATCTGATTTATATTATCAACCTTGCTCATACATAAGGTCGATACATCCTTAATTTCAAACTTGAAATCCTTGCACCAAAACTCATGATTAAAATCCATCTTTGACCACCAAAAGATAGCCACGATCTTTATCAACCACCTCAAGTTCATAACTCATCCAAATCACACCTCAAACTTATGCAAAATGATTTACCAACCAAGTTGGCCAAGAACATAAGAAAAATATACCACCAAACAAAAAAATACTCCAATTTGATCACTTCAATCCATGTGAACCACCAACTCATTAGGCACATAATCCAAGAACATTGAAAGGCATCATGAATAGCACTAAAATGTCCGATCTCATCCGTACTGTCAAATTTACTAGCATCTCTTATGCTGAACCTCAAGAACATTGTCATCAACAACTATAACATCTAAAAAATACTTTTCAAACCACTAGATCATGAACCCTTTGAATTGGGGACACCTCAAAATGTCCCAAAAACATCCTATATGTGCAACCAAAAATATCAACCTGAGCATTATCACCAAACCAATCTATGTGACTCTGCCACTTCACTATTTGTCATATTGGCTGTCAATCTCAACACCTGACCTCGTAGCACATCTAAATCTTCATGTCAACCACTGAAAAAAATTACATGTAGAAATAAGACAACTTGAACATCATCCCACGAGGTGCACGACTCCTCATCTGATAAAATTGATCCTCACTGGACTAACACCCTGCACCATTAGCTAAATTGTCAACATATATGTTGGCATCAAACAATCAATCCTTCTGATCAATCCCACTGATATGTTAACATCAATGAAAACATATCTAACTTGCCAAAAATCTCCCCCTTTTGCATTGATAGTAACATATGATGTGAAAAAAAATAATGCAATTAGAAAGTGACATCAACAATACCACCAAAAAATGTCCACAATATGCACCATTATATTTCAGGGTCTCTCAAACTCATCTTCCTTCAAGATCTCTTTATCTCTTCTCCCCATAGAGGCAAGCTTCCCTTGGTTCTAATCTTATTAAAATCTCTTCTCTCCATCTATTTATCCCCCTTATATATGCAATCATATCCTTAGTTGAAGCTCTTTCTTATGTGCAAGTATATATCATATTTTCACATTCTCTTCTCCCCCTTTGACATCAATGACAAATGCACATCTCTGCTCTAATCTGATCAATCATTCTGACTACTCCCCCTGAGTAGTAGCCACCAAAACACCAATCTAGCTTGAATTATATCTCCATGAAGTCCTCTGGATTGATGTAACTCCCTGCGTCTTTAGTTTTTATTAGGAGGGGTAATCACCCCCAACTTGCCTCTAAGATATTCAATTGTATCCTTAGGAAATGGATTTGTGAAGATGTAAAAAATGTATTCCTTGGTGTGTATGTAGTCCAATCTTACCTCCTTCTCATTCACTTTCTCTCTTATAAAATGGAACTCGAGTGAGATATGTTTTGTCTTTGAGTGTTGCACTAGAATATTTGAAATATTTATGGCACTTGAATAATCACAATACATGACAATAGGTTCATCATGAATAAATATGATATCTGACAACATTTTCTTCATCCACACTATTACTCAAAATGAGCATTGAAGTTTTCATTAGTATTCAAGCACACAAAATGGATAGTCGATAATAGAGTCACAAATAGGACAATCCCAGTATAATCACCAAAGTGCAAAGTTAACTGTGAGCACTGATCACACCCAGAGTTAAAAAAGTGTAGTGATTACTGAACAGACAGACTTTACCGAGCAAGATTCTATAGCCGAGATACACAGTATAACTAAGATACACAGTATAACCAAGATACACAAACAACATTGAGCACTAAGAGACAACATTAACCTAGTGGACCAGAGGCCACATAAAATTTTGTTATGGAAAATCACTCTAGGTAACAACTTTTTTAGGACCTAGATAACGGTTTACAATGATCAAGGAGAACATTAATTATGGATTTTCAACATTAATTGTTTCTATCTCCTATGTTTAGATGATCAAGGTAAATTATGTACACCATTAATCTTAGGTTAGGGATGCTATTGTAAAGCCCTAATTAGGTCATAGAGGTTTGATATATATAATGTATAGATGTCATTTTGTAATGTATGTTGATCAAGCAATGATCATGTAGTCACCATACTATAAACATCAGATATCAGACAAGGTTTTTAAGGACAGAGAGTACATTGCAATAATCAGTTGTCAAAACAGAGGCATGGCTACTGAGAAGAATAGAGCAGAAGGTATTATCATTCACATTGAGGTGATATGTTTTATATGTACTTAAAGGATCTGCATCAGCAATATTGAGATTGTATATGGTCAGATCACAATTCTGTTACTCTCTAACAATTGTAATAGACCCCAAAATCTCTTAACAAAGTAGACTTAACCATCTTTTTGTAAAACTCTTAACTGAGTGCACACATACTTTGTGTTTATCTATCCTCTCATGAGGTATATCTAATCAATCTCATTGTTACTCTTAACAGGGTAAGATCATCAGAAGTGATTAATCTTTGTAAGCTTTAACAAGCTACTTTATTTACTGCAGTAGTGAAGTTTTGTGGGTCTCATCCCCAATGCACTTTTTACCTTCTAACATGGGTTTTCTATGATACCAAAATAATAGTGTCATGAGTACTTAATTTTATGTATGTGTATTGTTTACTTTACATGCATTTACATTTCAGCAGTGATACTATATGTTTGGTGTATGCAATCTACTCAGTCAGTTGTTACAGAACATTTTGGTTACAAAAATTAGTATAAAAAGTTTGTAAGGGTACTAATTCACCCCTCCCCTCTCAGTACACACCTCTCCATTATCCCAAAAATTGGTATCAGAGCTAGTTCTCTTGTTTAGAAGGTTTAATCGCTGAAGAGAAAAGATCTTACAATGGAAATGTATACACTTGACAAAACTATTGAAAATTAGAAGTTACAGTGGCAGATCTATGTTGAACAACACAAGGAGGCCAAAGAAAAACTCAAGGAGATGTTGATTAAGAGAAAGGACATGGAACTTCATTGTCATGAGACTGATTATCAGGAATAAGAGATTCATGACCCATTTGACACATTTGGATCTGAATCTAGTAGCATATCCGATGCATCTGAAGGAATCATATCAAAGCTAACTGAGAGCAATCAACAACTTACTAAACATGTGAAAGCACTACAGATCTGTCAAGATACACAATGGTTAGAATGGTTGAAGTCTTGAATGATGCAAAGAAAGTTGAACAAGATAGAAACATGGTTGTTGATGACAGAAGACAGATGACTGAAAAGTTACAAGAAAAAGAACCTGAGATATTGAGACTTACTAAACATTACTTTGAGATCACTAATCAAGTGGTTGATATGAATCATGAGGCAAACCGAGTGAATACTGAACTTTCTATGAGAATATAAGATATTGGTGTATTGAAAGAATAAAATGAAAAACTGAGAAATGAAGTGAAGATTTTACAACAACATAATGAAGTGATTAAGAGATCAGAAGAAAGCACTAAGAGAATGGATGAATTTATGAACTATCAAAGAATATTGAACAACAATACTAGATTAGGGTATACTGAGAAAGGAGAATCATCAAATCAAGTTGAAGCCTAAGAAGACCTCTTGTCATCACTATAGAAAACTAGGCCACACATCAAATTTTTGCAAGAGCAAAGCAAAAGGTATTCCTAGAAACCCTCCTAAATTTAACGGTATTTGCTATAGCTATAATAAACATGGACATCAAGCACATGAGTGTAGATCCAATTTGAACAAACCACAGAAGAAACCATACATGGATAAATACTATCAAAATTACAACATGCACGGTCATACATCACAAGCATGCAGGAATAACACAAAGCAAATATGGAAGCCTAAAGGACAAGAAAAGGTAAATCAACCGAGAAGACAAGGTAGTGCTTATGCATGGGATTATAACACTTGGAGTAGTTGTACAGCTTGTGGTAAATATGTGCATATAGCAGAAAATTGTATAAGACAATGGCGAACCAAGTCTAGGAATTGGTCAGACTCTGGAATGGCATGTTGCCACTATCACAAAGTCGGTCAATTAAGTAGAGATTGTGCAAACCGAATAAATACTTATGGAAATGGAAATATAATTGAAGAAATAGTGAGGATCATAAATCAAATGTGGAGGAAAGCATCAAATGATAATGCAGGAAAAAGTACAACATTTGGTGACACCTCATCTAATGGATTGGATGGCTCCACCATCTTCACCTAGGTAATACAAGCAGGTAAGGAACTATGTTTTGCAAAGTATATCTTACATCAGTTCCTATATTCATTACACAAATGTCAAATTAGTATGAATTGAGATGCACTATGGTATTATATTTTATATTACTTTGATCTAGTTGAGTCGGTTAATATGTAACAAATTAGAAATGCCAGTCAGTAAAAATGTGTGAGACAATGGAGTTGTTATGGCAACCGAGCATTTGGTACACTCACCGAGATGAAGTATTGTTAGTGTTAACCAAGCATAATGTTTGTTCACTGAGCATTTGGTGATGAACATTTATTGCACTGCCCTAAGTCATTTGCTTTAAATTTGATCAATGTGAACTCATTTGTTCATAACACGATCACAGAGTAGAGTAGAGAAAAGAGAGCAAAGTTGTAGCAGAGAATTTTTGAGCATTCTACAGAGATTCTGAGCACATTCCGAGCACATAGAGGTTAGTCATTACACATTCTCCTATTATCGAGTCATTCAAACACTGTTCATGCAAACCCTAAATCAGAAATCATGCCATCCTCATCTCAAACCATGAAGGTAAAGATGGAGAAGGACAAAAAGGTTATTTTGATTAAGAACTCCAATTGCACAGAGCTGAACTATAAGATCCATCCATAGGTTACAGCCCAGCCCGGTGAAAAAGGTACATTTTCATTGATTCCGCCTAGGGTTTTGTTAGTCCAAGATGTGTGTGCTTGCATTCACTATAAGATAGGTGAAATCGGGGATTTTGAGCTTATATCGACTTATCAGTCACTCTGCACAGATGTAAAGTTAAAAGAAGATCATAAACATCTGGAGGTTAAAGGGTTAACCAATGCCCTAAATTTCCTGAATGCATTTAAGACTGAGTGGATACACATAATTTTGAGCCAAGTACACGATCAAAAGCTTTGGCTGGATGAGCCAAAGAAGATAACAAAAGATGTTATTCAAGTTGTGACCGGGTATCCCATATCTGATAACTCAAAATCCCTAAAGCACCCACTGAGAACCAAGATAGAAAAGTTAACAAGATCCAAATGAGATGGTAAAGGTCTGAAGATCAACTACATTGGTGATCCTAAACTGAGATTCGGAGCATATGTCATTGGCTACAAGATATTCTAGTCCAATATACCAAACAACATTACATGTGGAGTTGTTGACATAGCCCACAAGATTGTTAAGAAAGGATTAAAATTTGACCTAGCTGAGCTGTTGCAAAGTCAACTTGAAGAAAATATGAGAACAATCCGATCAGCAAGATCAAACACATGTAAGTTTGTTTCTCTACTACTTTGCACATTCTTCTACATGCAGAACTTTTTCCCTTTGTCGGTAAAGTAAAGTGGAAGACAAACCGATCGATTACACTACAAATCGGTGACTTCATTACAAGTCTAGGGAAGAATTTTGAACCTGTTACGAATGAATATTTTTTTAATTTCAAATAAAGGATGGAAAAGAGATCCAAAATACCTAAGCAATTAGTGGAAAAATACAAAGATGAAATCTATTTTGTATTTGACATAGATACTACTCTAATCAAAGCAATACAACTGAGGACAACATGGCTACCTCCTATGGAATATGAACTAGATATTGACATTGCATCTGATGCTATAGAGAAATTATTGAATGAACCAGTTGACAAATCTTCCATGAGATTTGGCACATATGACAAATCAAAGACCACAATATCAATTGGATTACAAGTTGAGAAGATAACCAGGAAGAAGACCAAGATTGTTAAAACTTCAAAGAGAAAAATTACTATCAATGATGAAGAACTAGATCGAAATAGTTTTCCACATGCTTGATCTAGATTTTTCATATAAAAGTTTGTTGGGATGACCATAGATACACACTATTAAAGGTATACCTTCCACATATCATCATTGTTTAAATTTCCCACATCATGGTAGAGAAATCACTATTCCCAAATATCTTGAGCCCTTTCAGTATTGCAAGATATTGGAAGGGAAATTATCGAATTATTGTCCTCTAAATGAATTCTCCTGACCCATTGAAAAGGAGAATCTTATTCCACCAAAGATTACTGAAGGAACATCTAAAAATCCTCTAGAAAAATCTAAAGGAAAAGAGAAAGTTGTTGAAGAAAAGACTACTGAGCCCAAAAAGAAAATAACATTCATAGATCAAGGCCTGGGAGAATACAAAATTGAAAGTTCCATGTGCATTGGACAACTCCCTTTATCCAAAAATTCCTATGGAAACCCATCACAAATAACTCCTTCAGGAAACAAAGGCACCATGAAAAGAAGTGACTTTTCCTAAAGACAAATATATCAAAGCCACTCCCATTGTTGAAAGCATATGATATCATGGTAATGACCTTGGACCAAGTGGAACAAGAATAATAATACTTGTTATAACTAGCAGTCATTTGCGAGGCAAAGGATTGGGCTCCTTAAAACCTAAGACTAACTTCCCTAAAGAATATTGTTTAGTTGAAACAAATTCAAACACTGAAGAGGAGTTCTTTGAAGTACCCTTCCAATATATCGAAGATGAAATCAATGATGTTTCCCATGTCTTTACCATCATTGAAGCCAACCTTTCATCTTGTAGCCTTTCCCTTACAAATCTCAAACTAATTGACTGGGATCAACAAGACTCACTACCATCTTTAGACATATGTGATTCGAATGAGGCAGTATTAGCCCTCTTTGGACTTAAGAATCTATGAGAGTATGAGCATCAAATTCACTACAATGAACAAGCCTACTTCAGTAGCTAGGTCAACACTCTTAGTCACAAAATAGAACATGAAAATAAAAATAAAAAAGAAAATAAAACATACCCTGGTGAAAACCTCTCGCAGACACCTTCGAATGACAAAAAAGAGAAAATAAAGGATGTACCCTCTAGTGAAAAAATTTCTGAGGCACTAAAGGAGGGAGAATTTTACCTACCTTTCATATCCTCATAGTCATAAAAGTCCTCCATTTTGATCGAAGAGACAATAATAGTCAATCTTGGCACAGAAGAAAATCCAAAGGTTACATATGTTGCCGCATCTCTCAATGATCAAGAACAAAAAGCCATGACTGAATTCCTCAAGAAGCAACAAATCAACTTTGCCTGGACTTATAAAGACATGCCTAGATTAGATACAAATTTAGTTGTCCACAATCTTGTAGTTGATCCTAAGGTGAAGCTTGTCAAGCAGAAGTTACCCAAGATGCATCGACAAGTCACTTCGCTAGTCAAACCTGAGCTACAGAAAATGCTTGATACTGAAATCATCAGACCAATTAATTATCCTGAGTGGGTCTCTAATATTTTACCAGTAGGTAAACTTGTTGGGGGCATGTGTATCTCTACTGACTTCAGAGACCTGAATTTATCATGTCCCAAGGATAATTTTCCACTACCTAATATTGACATCATAGTGGATTTGATTGTTGGACATGAGATGTTTTCCCTCATGGATGGCTTTTCTAGATATAATCAAATTAGGATTGCACCCAAAGATCAACACAAGACCGCATTCACCACTCCTTAGGGTATGTTCTATTACCAGGTCATGCCCTTAGTCTGAAAAATGCAGGTGCAACATATCAGCACGCCATGACCATAATTTTTCATGATCTCTTGCATGTTATTATGGAAGATTACGTGGATGATCTCATAGGAAAATCTAAGACACGAGACACACACATCCCCATTCTCATAACAATATTTGAATGATTGGAGAAATAAAAGCTTCAGCTCAATCCCAAAAAGTGTGTCTTTGGAGTACAATCTGGTAAGTTATTGGGCTACATTGTCTCTCGTTGAGGTAGTGAAGCTATTCTAGAGATTTTGGCTCCCAAAACATTGAAACAACTACGAAGCCTACAAGGAAAGCTTAAGTCAATCAGAAGGTTCATGTCACAACTAGAAGATAAAGTGCATCCCTTTTCACATTTGTTATGCAAGAACATCAAGTTTTCATGGGATTGCCTATGTCAGACAAAATTTGATTGCCTAGAAGGATATCTAGCTAAATGCCCAATGATGATGCCACCTGTTCTAGTCTGACCTCTCATTTTGTATATATCAGCTACTGAAGTTGCACTGGGTGCTCTTTTAGAACAGCTAGATGACAATGGAAAGGAACAAGCAATCTATTATCTCAGCAGATCATTAGTGGGTTACGAACTAAATTAATTACCCATTGAAAAATCTTGTCTGGTTGTTGTTTTTTGTACACATAAGTTACACCACTACATGCATAATCATAAGATCCAGCTAGTTGCTAAAATTGATCCTCACAAATATCTGTTGTCAAAAGTTGCTCTCACAAGGCTCACTGTAAAGTGGGTCATGATCATGAGTGAATTTGACATTGCCTATGTAGACCGCAAAGCTATCAAAGGAAAAGTAATCGCAAATCAGTTAGTTGAAGCACCTGTTCAAGGGGACTATCCTATCATCATAGATTTTCAAGATGAATCAGTTCTTAATGTCACCCTGACTATCCCATGGAAACTATATTTTGATGGATCCTTTACATATAAAGGATTGGGGGCAGACATCTTATTCATCACACCTCAATGATATCTCATACTAAATCCTACAAACTCTAATTTCCATGCACCAACAATATTGCAGAATATGAAGCCTTGGTGATCAGACTTCACCAAGCCATCCAGTGGAAAATATCTAGCTTACATGTTCTTGGTGACTCTTAGTTGGTTATCAAGCAAGTCTTGGATGAATATCAAACAAAGGATGACAAGCTGCTTCCCTATCATAGCCTAGTGGAAGACTTGAAACAACACTTTATAGAATTGAACTTCTAGCAAATCCCCTAGACAAACTGTTAGAGTAATCAGTTAGTTTACTTACTCTTTTTCGCTTAAGCTATCTCTTAGGTGCATATAATTAATACTTTATATTAATTATATTGTGCAACCTAGCATTTTTGTTTTAGGGTTTGTTCACCTTTATAGGTTGAACTCTGTAATGTTTTTTTCACAACTTAGAGAATAATATCGTGACTCTTCTTTTGAGCATCTCTGAGTTCTGCTTTTTCATCTTTGTGCTTCTACTTTGTATCAGGTCATTTGCATGCAGGTGTATTCAGGTTTTGTGGATTTGCATGTTTCTCAAATCCTACATGGTATCAGAGCCACCCTGTCGCTGCCTGATTGAAGGTCTTTGAAGCCACGATTTGAAGACAACAGCCACAACCTTTTTAGGTTTTTTCTGTCACTTTGAAGGAGGCACCATTTTTTGGAGTCATTTGAGCAAAAACAGACTCTGCCATTGTGTTCAGAAGGCCCGGGAGAGTCGAAAAATATATAAAGTTTGACTATTTTGGCCTCTGTGACCACAGGCAAAAAAATTTGGCCTCCTCGGGCCGTACGGCTCGAAAATCGAGGCAAATCCTCAAAAAAATAATTATAAAAAAGGCATTTTTTACACGCATGTCAGCGCTGCCAGCGCGCACCGCCCGCGCGCAGCTTCTGGGCAGCGCGCCACCGGGGCCCGCCACCGCCTCCTCCCCGCTCGGCCGCCGCCCGCGCTCGGCCCAACCGCCGCCACCTCCCTGCCTACTCGTTGCCTCCACCGGTGGCGCCGCCCATGGGCCACCGCCGCACCACCAAGCCCTACGACGGGCATTTGGCCGTCGATATTATGCTCATGACTGGTTTTTTCCAGTGACTAGTTTTTTGAGGGTCCTATTGGTTTCTTGCTCGTAACTTGAGCAAACGGACTCAAAAACACAAGTATCTTATATCATCGGAAAGGTGTTTTTGAGATGGACATAATGATGCTAGTTTGGTTTCTTGATTCAGCCATTTGAGTTCTATTTTTCAGTGTTGAAGTAGAGGCTTTGTTTCCCTTCTTCTTTGCATCCGGTGTTCAGGTTTTTCTCTAGTTTTCTTTGTGCTTTCAGTTATTGGTTCTTTGTTGTACGGGGGTTAGAATCGTACATTATGGGGGGGTTTTTTTGCTTTATGTTATTTACTTTCATAAATTGACCCTTCTACTTCCGTCTTATTCTTCTCTCAATGTCGTACCCCTCTGTGGCCCGGCTGACACCACATAACTATCACACATGGAAGCCACACATGACCAGACTCCTCATGTCACGAGGTTTATGGTCCTGCATGGATGCAGCTCAGCCAATTCTTCAGAGGCCTTATGAGGTGCTTATGCACAGAAATAGGATGGATGAGGCAATGGGCCTCATTGCCATGAACATTTCAGATGGGTTATTGTTCCACCTGGATGGTCTGACTACACCCAGGGATATGTGGGACAAGTTCTCCACCTTGTTTGGCACCATGGATTAGTTTAGGATTCTCCAGATAGATGGAGAGTTCACCTCCTTGGCACCTGACTCATTCACCAGCATTGAGGACTTCCTGATGAAGTTTAAGTCTCTTCGATCTATTCTACAGGTTGTTGGAAAGATGAAGTCATATGATGAGTGTATCTTCCTAATACTCTCCAAACTTCGTGGTCCTTATCAGATTTTCACTTCTACCTTCTACTCCACTATGGATGCACTGGGTGCACGGCATGTTATGCCCTCTTTTGAGACCTTCTGTGACAGGTTAACTTGTGAGCAGTCCAAGCTCA
>MU224579.1:2317941-2336119 GCA_018584345.1 Thuja plicata
GGAGCCTCGACCCTCTCTCACGGGGGGGGTGGCAGCATGCATTGTACTACTGGCTTTGAGAGAGTCTCTTGAAGTCATTCTTTTTGTCTTTTCTTGCTTTTATATCTCTTTTTGGAGAGGAGTTTTTCCCACTGGGTTTTCTCCTTTATCTCCGGTTTACAGAGATTTCCTTGTATTGGGTACCTGATCAGGCCTTGTTGCCGAGACCCATTTACTGCTTTCTTAGCTGTGCTAGGTTAGCTTACCTCCTGAGCTTCACTTAAGGGGGGGTGTTAGAGTAATCAGTTAGTTTACTTACTCTTTTTCGCTTAAGCTATCTCTTAGGTGCATATAATTAATACTTTATATTAATTATATTGCGCAACCTAGCATTTCTATTTTAGGGTTTGTTCACCTTTATAGGTTGAACTCTGTAATGTTTTTTTCACAACTTAGAGAATAATATCGTGACTCTTCTTTTGAGCATCTCTGAGTTATGCTTTTTCATCTTTGTGCTTCTACTTTGTATCAGGTCATTTGCATGCAGGTGTATTCGGGTTTTGTGGATTTGCATGTTTCTCAAATCCTACACAAACAACAAAGTAGCCGACACAATGGCAACAATTAGATCATTGATCTTCATTCCTAAACACAGTTCACAGTGTGATTTTCTCATTGAGAATCTTACGGTCCCTTCCCATGACCAGCCGAATGCTAAAATGGCATCTGAAATTGTTGATCCTAATTCCCCTTAGTACTATGAAATCTATTCCTATCTAAAAAATAAGGTCATTCCACTTACCCTCACCCTGAATCAACGTAAAACCTTCATTCACTGAACCTCATGCTATACAATCCTTGATGATACCCTATTTTGAAAACACTTCGATGGAACTCTTCTAAGGTGTCTAAATTCCAATGAAGCGCAAAGGTTGTAAGAGGAGGTACATCAAGGTATTTTTGGGGCCCATTCTATTGGTTTCACCTTGGCCAAGAAATTACTATGCACTGGATATTATTGGCCTACAATGGAACAAGACACCTATAATTATATGAAGAAGTGTGTGCCCTATCAGAAACATGGTGATCTAATACATGCTCCCTCCTAATCCCTCCAACCTACCATCACACCTTGGCCTTTCTCTCATTGGGGACTTGACCTCGTTCGCCAGATTTTTCTAAATTTTTCCAACTGCCACAAATATATCCTTGCTGCCACAAAACATTTCACCAAGTGGGACAAGGCTATCCCTCTTACATATACAACTAGAAAATAGATATCCAAGTTCATTTTGAACTATCTTATCTATCATTATGGAATTCCTCAAGATATTATCACTGATAATGGAACCCCATTCAAAAATAAGGATGTCATAGAACTCTGTAAGAAATTTGGTATTACCCAACATTCCTCTTCCAAATACTTTCCATAAGGTAAAGGCCAAGAAGAGGCTACCAACAAAACCATTTTGAAAATCCTTAAAAATATGGTCGATGAAGTTGGTCGTGATTGGCACCTATGCCTAAATCCCGCCCTCTAGGCCTACCATACTTCCATCCGTACCCCTACAGGAGCCACTTCGTTTTCCCTTGTCTATGGTACTGAGGTCATTCTTCCCATCAAAATTGAGCTCCCTTCCCTCAGAATCTCCATGAAGAATTTGATGTCCAAATAAGAATGTTGAGCTGCTCGCTTGCAAGAGCTTGAACTCCTTGATGAACAATGCCTTAATGCCCTCAACCACCCTCACTTGTATCAGAATCGCCTCAGCTTATAGTTCAATAAGAAGATCAAACCTCATCAGTTTGAGGTGGGTGATCTTGTCCTCTAACACAATATGAAGAATCTCAAGAACCTTGAAAAGAAAGGCAAGTTTGAGCCTAACTGGTTGGTCCCTTTGTGATTACAACTAAATTTGGCTCTGGAGCTTATTATATTGCAACACTAGCGGGAGTTCATGTCCCTGTTCCAGTGAATATTGTACATCTCAAACTCTTCTATGTGTAGTTTGTTCATAATCCTTTGTACAACAGAATATCAGTACAAAATCCCAAAAAATTAAATAATTAAAAAAGCAAAAAAGTAAAAAAGTAAAAAAGCAAAAAGCAAAAAAAAGAGAAAGAGAAATAAAATCGTCCATTTGTGATAATCACTTCGGTGACGCAATGGATAAGTACCATGGTGAAAACCTGTTTCAGGTGCCATGCATGGCCAGATCTACCATCTATTTGTATTATCCTTTACATGTCATCCAACCTCTTGTCTTAATAAATCTGTTACACTACCCATATCTGTGCAGGTAGTTTCATTCCATTTCTGCATCCACAATAAAACTTTATTCGCGCACGACTGAGATTACCCCACAATGCTGAGCTTTTTCCCAGACATAGTGATCGCAAGTGTTTTCACAAATCAATTGACAGATTGAATTTCAAAGCTATTATTTCACTCACAAGTAATTTCCAGCGAATGCCCATTTCAAAAATCAATCAATCTTTGCCCGTCAGGATGCATCCTTTCGGCGTCGGCTTATCAATCCTGCATCACATAATCATGTTCATGGCAAGAAATTTTGGACTAAATGACTACTTGGTCATGATGCCTTTCTATTGATTTTAATTTTTGTGTTCTAATATATCCTCCCCATGATTGCCTCGATCCTTAATATCTTGGTTCATCATGAATGGTGTTTATTGGAATGCATGTCTTTGTGGTATGATATGTTTGTCGTAGTTGTTTAAGTGCACTCTTGTTTGGTCTACATTAGATGCTGCAAGGAATATGTTGCTGGAAGGAAATGTGTCACATGTTCATTGGAGAGAAGCAGTTGGCACTGCTATGTACACCTTGAACATAATTCAGATCAGAGAAGTTACAAGGAAGACTCCTTATGAATTATGGTTTGATCATACACCTACTGTAAAATATTTTAGAATATTTGGAAGTAAATGTTATATCAAAAGAGATGATGAGGTAGTGAAGTTTGATGCTAGAAGTGATGAAGAAATTTTTCTTGGTTATTCTACTAAGAGCAAAGCATATAAATGTTTCAATCTGATATTGAGGAAGTTGATTGAAAGTGCCAATGTGAGGATAGATGAAAAGTTTCAGATTCAGGAAAGAATATATGACTGTGGTCAGATTACAGATATAAAAGAGGTCACTGCTGAACCTAAAGAACCTCTGATGGTTGATAATGAGACTGAAGATAAATTGATTGAGGTTACTGAGACTCCTAAGACTCCAAGGTATGTTAAGAAGATCAAATTATTGGTGATGCAAGTAAATGTATGATGACTAGATCTAGAACTAGAGAAGAAATTTGTTTGATTTCTCAAGTTGAACCAAAAACTACTGATGAAGCTTGTAGAGATGAATCATGGACTAAAGCTATGAAAGAAGAACTTGAACATATAAATAAAAACAATACTTGGGAATTGGTTCCAAGACCTAAGAACAAAAATGTGATAGGAACTAAATGGGTTTTCAGAAATAAGATGGATGAAGAAGGAACAATGGTAAGAAACAAGGCTAGACTGGTGTGTAAAGGCTACTCACAACAAGAAGGTATGGACTATGAAGAAACATTTGCTAATGTTGCTAGGTTGGAAGCTATGAGATTATTTCTTTCTTATGCTACACATAAAGACTTTAAAGTATATCAGATGGGTGTGAAATCAACATTCTTGAATGATGATCTGGGAGAAGAAGTATACATTGAGCAACCTGGTGGATTTCCTTTGACAGAAGATGAAGACATGTTTTGTAAGTTGAAGAAAGCATTGTATGGACTAGAACAAGCACTGAGAGCATGGTATGCAAGACTAGACAAGTATCTACTTCGTCTTGGTTTCAGAAAAGGTAATGCAGACGGTAATTTATATTTAAGAACTGATGAAGATGGAATCTTAATCATAGAAGTTTTTGTTGATGATATCATTTTTGGAGGCAATGACAAGATGAGTATGAAGTTCTCTAAAGAAATGGAAAATGAATTTGAGATGTCAATAATTGGTGAAATGAAATTCTTTCTTGGTTTGCAAATCAATCAGAATAAGAGTGGTATTTTTATATCTCAGACCAAGTATCTTAAGGAAATGTTGAAGAAGTTTGGAATGGAAGATTGTAAACCTGTTGGAACACCTATGGTGACTAGATACAAATTGACTAGTAATGATGAGACTCAAAGTGTTTTTCAGACAAAGTACGGATCTATGACTGTTGGTGTTGGTGTTTAAAATTGTTATGCTACAAAAAGCAACCAATATATCTAAAGACTGATGTTAGGAGTGGTTAGCTCCAAGTATGAAAGCTCTGTAAGATAACTGGACCAACTATAGGGTCAAGACTCCCCTCTGCACTTCTGGCTCTGCAAAACCAAGGTGGGTGCACCTAATCCAAACTAAACTCAATTCTTTACAACACCTTCTACTTCTAGATTAAAACAATAGATGAATGGTATGTAAGTACTAAATTCCAACCTAGCATTCATTGAATCTCCACTACCATTGGTGGAATAACAACAACAACTGCAAAATATAAAGAACTTGGTAATGAGTTTGATTAAATTTTGTGGGACAAAACATATCCAAACCACTTCAGATATATATTTCAATAGAAATACTAATCGTAGATCATTGCCTTATCCATTGGGCTAGATCCTAAATACAATACTTAAGTTCAAACACCTTATTGGCAAAGATTCAAAGCCATAAAAATAAGACCTCTCAGATCACACACTACAAGATCCTTAAGTAGATATCCAAGTAAAATCAATGTAATATCCAAAGGATTTTAATTTGATCTAAAATCAAATACCTATGGAATACACATATGCATAAGTTGGACTTATACAGTGAGCTATAAAACTTACAACTCGATAGATAACACAAAGGAGAGACTCAAATCTGAAACAACTTATATCAAGTATGATGAAACTAGTTCCTGAATCAATATGACAAGGAAATATGCAATTCAATAATATGCAAAAGAGCAAAGAAATTTCAATCCTATCTTAATACAATCTGAAATACATCTGCTATATCCTAGACTAAAAATAAGTATAAACCTAATGCTTTTTTACTTTCCCAATTCTCCAACCCTTACTAAATGGTCTTGAATATTCTTTTATAGGAACAAGAATGCTACAAGCTTCAGACCATTTAGGGTTATGGTTTACAACCAATCATGTCAACATCTGATTTTGTTTGTCAAGTTGAAACCCTATCTCTCTTCAGTTTGTGCAAATAAGATCTACAATCAATTTTCCCTAATCCATAGATGTGAGCGCAGTACCATGAAGTGCAAGAAATTCAAATGCATGACTCTAGGAATAGCTCACATAAATGCAAAAATGACCAGGCACTGCTATATACATTTATCCTCTAATTATAAAACTCTATCTGTCAAGTTTGGACATAAATGCATTTCCACATATCAGATTTCAATCTCTCTGGTCTTCAATAGCTGTGCAAATCAATCCATAAGATAAGATCTGGTCATTAAAAGCTCTGAGATCAAATATATCAGTTGACTTCCATGAAACCCTCTGAGAATAGATTTAAATATTTAAATTATAGTTATAACAGTCACACGTGGCACGGTCAATAATTTGGATGGTCAAGATCAAGCCGTTGCACAAGTTTAAAACATAGTTGTGGATTCCCCTTAAGTTACCTGGGCTCACAATCTGATCGGACACGCGACAACAAGGCACAATGCCTTAAAGGTTAGATCTCGATTACTTTTTCTTTAAGGGTTTACACCTACTATCATATCAAAAACAACTTGTCTGTCCTTTATCCCTTTCTATACTTCGACATCCATTATAACTTGGAAAATTTGGTCCCACTGACATCCACATGGTGCTTTTCTACTGGCTCTGAGAAATCCTTGTTGTTTTATGACCTAAGATGACCAGGCTAGACACGTGTTAATCAGGTGCAATGCCTTCAAGGTTAGATCTCATGAAAATTTTCATTGAAGCATTACGTTGTCCATTGGATCAAATATGACATGATTGGCCTTTAACTAAATTACCTCGACGTTGCTCTGGACCCACCATGTACACGTGGCATATATGTGTAATGCCTTAATGGATAGATCTTGCACATCTTATGATTAAGGCAAACAACACTAGCCACATGATCTTATCAAACTTGCCTACACTTTAATTCATCCTTTGTCCTTGGACTTTAACCGGTCTTTAACCCTGACTTTATCTGGAGATTGTGTGACTGTGTAATCTCCAAGTCTCTGAATGCTTTGACCAATCTTGGATATATCATGATATTGCACGCACACCACTATATCTTCACACATATCAATGACCCATATCATATCCATCCAATTTTGACTTGGCTCAAAACTTAACCATGCATAACTCAAGGTCTGTATGGAGATTGCGCGACTGAAGAAAAACTGCAAACTCAGATAGTTAATCCTTTACCCACGGTCAAATCTGGCGATTATGTGACTGAAGGCATCATTGAAACACTAAATTTAACTTGAATAGACTTATCTAACCATAGGTTTGATTTAGAGATTATGCGACTGAAGGAAAATCTAAGTCGCTGAATGAAACCTTAACTTTGAGTTAGATTCAAAGATTACACGCACCCCACGGGATTAGATCTTGATCAACGGTCTGCGTTAAGTATATGAGAAATTCTGTACTTGATCACTTCATTGCAAGATTACATGCCAGCCCCAGATCTCTACTCTGATCAACGACCATGATCTTTTTTATGCAAACTCCACCAGAACTCAAACTTACTTTTATTAACCAGGATTAAATATGGAGATTGCACGACTATGTGAAACTCGAAGTCGCTGAACCACTTTCCTAACTCAAGTTATATTACAAGATCACATGTATTCCATTAGATTTTTTTATAAATAGCACTCGATCAATGACTAGCACTGAATCTCAAGACATATTTGTACTTGCCCAATTCTTTCTGAGATCATGCGACTACCCCAAGATCTACATTGCATCAACGTTTATCACTTAATCTTGAGATCTTTAACTTAACCTCGAATCCATTATGAGATCATGCTACCAAAGAGAAAGATTAACCATGCCTTTGAATCTTGATCTATCTTGAGATATCGTGACTAACTGAGTCTTGAGGTCACTGAATGCATGACTTAACTCATGGTTTACTCAGAGATTATGCGCGAGCCACAGGATCAGATCAAGATCAGCGATGCATGTTTAATCTCAAAACAGAAAGAGCGTATTCTATATCATTCTGAGATTAGGAGATAAAGAGATGCACCAAGTCTCTAGATAAAAAGGAATATTCCATCTCAGTTATGCAACTAAGAAATAGAGAAAAACATGATAAAGCGCACATGACTTAAAAGATTTTTAAGTGACTCAAAAAGGGTAATACAAAATTAGAACATGTCCTGAGTGTTTAGGGTTCTAACCAAATTTGAAACGGCAAGACTTAGGATTTAGCTAGAGGCTAGAAAAAATTGCAGAAACAAGAGGAAAGATCTTGGAACTGTGAAAAATTTACAAGTGCTAACGGTGGCTCCATCTGGGGATGTATGCCTCTAGCAGGCATAGAAAGGATTCAAGATTTTTGGGAGAAGCAAACCACCTACTGGAAAGAAACTAACCTAAAATAGAAACAATAAAATAGAAATAAAATATGTACATACTTGCAGCAGAAAAAAAAACTCAACTCTGCCACTTATTATGTTATCTGAAGGAGTTAAATCAGTCCTAATGGTCTAAAACCATCTCAAATTTTTCTGATGAGATCCATTGCCATGTACCATTAGCTCATCATACATAAAACTATCATCATATACATCAATTGAGCCCAAAAGAAAATCATACAGATGTAGAAATTGTAAAGCATGTGGCATATGCATGTCACATCATTAGATAAACAACAATCATAACAAATGTTATTCTGAACATTTTCTAACTCAATGCCACACCTTGGAGAGTTATTATCCAACTGAAAAAGAAGGCACTTACATTATGAAATATTGTTGGATCCCTTGTTTAATATTCTATCATTGGTTTGCATAGAAACAGTAGAATTTCCTAAAGAATTTTCTTGTAAATCAATAAAATTATACAAACCAATGTCTTGTATGTTGGGTGGATAACACTCATCCACATATTCATCGGGTAACTGCACATGCTGAGAAATTGAAAGAGAATTTTTCTCTGACACAGGCAAATGTTGGACCTCATCTTCAATCTTAAGAGCTTGAACTTGTAAGGATCCCATATTAGTATCCAAGAAACAATTAGTGGATTCATCTTCATTTTTCTCAATCATATGAGGGGTTCTGGTCTCCCTAGATACCTTAACATTTTTTCCAGCTATATCAAAAATTGCAAAGGACAGATCACACTGGATACTTCCTCCCATTGAGGCACTCCATTTCCTAGACAACAACATTCCATATTGAGGAGGAATGTCAACAACTAGGACACTCATTGTCAGTATCTTCTCTGGATATGTTGCCAATGTATAAGGCAAAGCCCTTAATAGTACCAATGATAGGGATTTTTGTAGATTCCATTGCCTGACATCTTCCATGAGGAGTGTCAACTTGCAATCCCATTGCCTTCGTTATCTCTACAGGCATAACAGTATTGAATGCTCCTAAATCAATCATACAATTTTTTAGCATCTAACCATTAATAACTAAGGTCAAGAAAAAGGGGTTCAAAGCTCCCAAAGGAGTAGTGACATGATTTGTATTTAAGAAAATTTGAGGGATCTTAGAAATGATCTCTTCTGATTCTTTTTCCTTTTTATCAGATTTCTCCTTATTATTCCCCTTCTTCTCATCCATCTTTGACTTCAGGGGCTCTGCATAACTCAAGGTATGTCCGGAGATTGCACGACTAAAGGAAAACTACAAACTCAGATAGTTAATCCTTTACCCATGGTCAAATATAGCGATTACGTGACTGGGGGCATCATTGAAACATTGAATTTAACTTGACCAAACTTGTCTAACCACGGGTTTGATTTAGAGATTATGCGACTGAAGGAAAATCTAAGTTGTTGAATGAAACCTTAACTTTGAGTTAGATTCAGAGATTACACACACGCCACAGGATTAGATCTTGATAACAGTCCGTGTTAAGTCTCTGAAATTTTTTGTACTTGATCACTTCATTGTGAGATTACATGTCATCCCCAGATCTCTGATCTAATCAATGACTATGATCCTTTTCTGTGCAAAATCCACCAGAACTCAAACTTACTTTTATTAACTAGGATTAAATCTGGAGATTGCACGACTGTGTGAAACTTGAAGTCACTGAACAACTTGCCTAACTCAAGTTATATTACGAGATCACGTGCAATCCATCAGATTTTGTCAAAAATAGTACTCGATCAACGACCAATGCTGAATCTCAAGACATATTTGTACTTGCCCAATTCTTTCTGAGATCACGTGACTACCACAAGATCTACATTGCATCAACGATTCTCGCTTAATCTTGAGATCTTTAACTTAACCTTGAATCCATTATGAGATCATGCAACCAAAGAGAAAAAGTAACCCTACCTCTGACACTGGGTCTATCTTGAGATTGTGTGACTAACTAATTCTCGAGGTCGCTGAATGCATCACTTAACTCATGGTTTACTCAGAGATTACGTGCGAGCCACATGATTAGATCAAGATCAATGATGCACATTTAATCTTAAAATAGAAAGAGAATATTCCATATTATTCTGAGATTAGGAGATAAAGAGTCGCGCCAAGTCACCAGATAAAAAGGAATATTCCATCTCGGTTATGCGACTAAGAGATAGAGAAAAACATGATAGAGCACACATGACTTAAAAGATTTTTAAGTGACTCAGGAAAGGTAATACAATATTAGAATATGTCTTGAGGGTTTAGGGTTTTAACCAAATTTGACACAACAAAACTTAGGGTTTAGCCAGAGGCCAGAAAAAATTATAGAAACAAGAGGAAAGAGCTTGGAACCATGAAAAATTTACAAGTGGTAACAGGTGGTCTACAATATCTAACTCACACTAGACCATATATTACCAATGTAGTTGGAATTGCGGCAAGATATCAGGCAGATCCTAAAGAGACGCACCTTGCTACTGTGAAAATAATTTTCTTATACTTGAAGGAAACAACAGAATATGGATTATGGTATGAAAAATCAGATGACTTTATTTTACAGGCTTATACTGATGTTAATTAGGCAGGTAATGTGGATGATAGAAAGAGTACAAGTGGTGGTACATTTTTCCTTGGGAAAAGGTTGGTCTCTTGGTTAAGTAAGAAGCAGGGTTGTATTGCTCAATCTACTGCTAAATCAGAGTATGTTGTTGTTGTGATAAATTGCACACAAGTTATTTGGATGAAACAAATGCTAAAGGACATTGGAATAATTTTTGAAGAGTCAGTGGTTATCCACTATGATAACACTATCACACTGAATATGTCAAAGAATCTTGTAATGAATTCAAAGACAAAACACATTTCTATTAAGTATCATTTCTCGAGGGAGAAGGTAGTAGAGGAAGAGATTAAAATGGAGTATATTAGCACAAAGGAACATATATCAAATATATTTACAAAACCTTTGCCAAAAGATGTTTTTGAGTATCTTAGAAGCATGCTTGGGTTCTAAGCCCCTCCTTGTGATAGTTAATTGATGCAAGGTATGCATCAGTCTAGTGGATTTCAGAGCTATATCATTTTCTAGACTTGATGTATGGATCTACTCCTCAGGGGGAGTGATCACAGGAACACTATAAAGCACATTTGGGTGATCTTGCACCTAGCTTTTGGACATGAAGATTTGAAAAAGCTACACCTTACAGAAGATTACAGTTGAGTTATGGCACCCTTTTCCATTGTTGCCAAAGGGGGAAAGATTCTATGTGAAAATCCTTGGGGATATTTGTGTTGAGGATATTGAGAAGATTGTATTGAGAGAGAGTAATTTTGGGTTGCTATATTTTACCATATGTTGCCATCACTGCCAAAGGGGGAGATTGTTGGATGACATCAGATTTGGATACTATTCATGTTGTTGATATTCATGTTTTGTCACTGATGTCAACATATGTTTCTGTGGAGAGAATAGACTGGTTGTTTGACTGACAGAAGTGTATGGACACTGTATGAATGTTCCAATACAATCGAAGACATGGATATGAATAAAAATGTGTGATGACCTTATTCCTAAGGTCTCTTGACTTGAGATTACATATTGGTGATGTTACAGGTGATTTAGTGAAGACTGGTTTCTAGACTATGACAGTAATGCTTGACAAAGCAGGTCTCTGTATTTTGTGTATATCTTATAGATGAAGATGTTTCAGCAGATGCGAGCTTATGGGATGACTGAGGACACATTGAAGAATGTTTGTTACTGATCGATTGTTATGAAATTACTGGTGATATCAGTTATGGCGTGTATTCTGGAGGAGACCTATTATGGTGGCCAACTTCAGACATGTAGCGTGTATTATGAATTGTGAGCATGGATTGTGGATCTTGGAGTATAACTAATGGATTGTAAATGATGTTTACTTGTTATAGGTATCGCGTGTATCTTAGCAATGGGTTAAACAATTATTTGTATATCGAGAAAGCCTAATTGGCCGACCTAATTAATTATTTGTGTATTGGGAAAGTTTAATTGGCCGACCTAATAAATTATTGTAATAGAGTACATATGAAAGATCTTTATTTTTGAAAGATGTGGTAGAGATTGAAAAGGAAGAGAAGCATAAGCTGCAAGGCTTGTTTTGTTGTTGGATGTAGAGCAAAGTTTGTGATAAGAATACTTCTTTGGAACTGACCAAGCAAAGACAGTTGCTATCAGACATTTCACTAGATTGTATATTTCCTATATACACTTGTTCGGATTGTGAATCCTTGAGGGTGGATTTAACCTTCTTTGGGCAGTGATCCTACTACTTTTCTTGATTCCTAGTAGGGTCAATCTCCTAACATGGACTATGTACTACAATGTTTGAATAAGCTCCTAACAAGGCTACATCTTTTAATAGGGATACTATACTCTCACTACATTATTTGCGGTTGTTAATTCCCATCGGGGTTTTACCTTTAACATGGTTTCCTCGACAACAAGTATTATGTTATTGTGTTGGCATTTATTGTGTTATCATTTGTTTTGTAGTTTTGATTTATAAATTTTAAATTTTAATATTCTATATCACAACTAATTCACCCCCCCCCCCCNAATATTCTATATCACAACTAATTCCCCCCCCCCCCCCCTGTTAGTTATGTTTGTGGACTGTTATTCCTAACAATTAATATTAGAGCAGTTGGTCCTTAGAGAGAAATATTAATAGCTTGAGGTGATCTTGAAGATGAATTACTATATGAAGGATAGTTTGAAATTTGATCCTGAAAACTTTGACTGTCGGAAGAACAAGATGAGAACACATTTGCTATGCTTGGGAATTGACTACTGGATGATCACAAAGAAGAATGAAAACATAGCAACTGAGGATGAATTAGAGAAGGCTACTAAAGATGATAAGAAGTTATTTTCATGTAATATGGTTGCAATGGAATCACTGATCAGTGCACTCTCTGAAGGTGAATTCACAGAAGTAAAAGACTTGGACTCTGCACATGAGATTTGGACAAGATTAGAGGCACTGTATGAAGGAGATAAGTTTACAAAACAGGCAAAGTTACAAAACTGGAAGACAAAGATGGAATCACTGAAAATAAGAGAAGATGAGAACATTACGGCATATGGATAGAGAATTATTGAAGTGGTTACTGCCATTAGAAACTCTGGAGGCACTTATAGTGAGGAAGAAGTGATTGTGAAGATTCTCAGATCTTTGACGCATGCATATAGAACTAAAGTACAAGCTATAGAGGAGATTATACCTTTGAAACTGAACTTCACTAGAGAGGTGTTGATTGGAAAGCTAACTACTTTTGAGGCCACAAAATTGGGAGATACTTTACCTAAAGTTGAGTCAGCATTCAAGGCAACTGTGCATAAGAACAAAAAGACCTTATCTGGAATTGCGAGCACCAGCAATAACAACTTGAGACAAGAGCTTGGAGACTATGACGAGGAATGGGAAAAAATACAAGAGAAAGAAAGAAAGCTAGATTAAGTAGTAGCACTAATCACTAGAAGAGAAAAGAGAGGCAAGGGTAAATTTGAAGGCAAATTACCTTTGAAATGTTTTTCATGTAACAAGATTGGTCATTTTGCATCTCGATTTCCTACAAGGGTTTCAAAGCATAAACCTAAGTTTTATAAATCTAAGTATCCTAAAGACAAGGAATGTTATTATGCTAGTGAGGGTGCTTCTGATGATGATAGTGACTGTGATGAAATTGGATTTATTGCTATAAAGGATGATGAACCTATACATGAAGAAAAAGCCTTAGTATCTCGTGTTGAAAAGAAGTATGAATGGTTTATAGACAATGGTTGTTCACATCATATGACTGGAGATAAAAATAAATTTTCCAATCCTTGAGGGTGGCTTTAACCTTCTTTGGGCAGTGAGCCTACTAATTTTCTTGACTCCTAACAAGGTTTGTCTCCTAACAGAGACTGTGTACTATAATGTTGTAATAAGATCCTAACAGGGCTAAATCTTTTAACATGGATACTATACTCTTAGTACATTATTTGTGGGTGCTAATTCCCACTGGGGTTTTACCTATAACAAGGTTTCCTTGACAACAAGTATTGTATTATTGTATTGGCATTTATTGTGTTATCATTTGCATTGTAGTTTTGGTTTTTAAAGTTTAAAGTTTAATATTCTATATCACAACTGATTCACCCCCCTCTCAGCTGTGCTTGTGGACTGTTATTCCTAACACTATAGTCATGGCTATGTATGCCTCACTGGGGGCAACATTTATACACATACCACCAAATCCTTAAATAGATTTGGGTGTATTAAATCCTCCCATGAGTGAAATTTCATTGGTACTATCATGACTCAAAATCTTACCCCTGTGTTCTTAGAAAACTATTTGTCTGAGAGTATCTTCCATGCAAAGGAATAATGCCACTTGTGTTTTCTAACACATTGTGCATAACTCCTTTTGCAAAATCAAACTAGGGTGTGCTCTCCAACATTAACACAATGTGATACCACAAAAATCATGTAGTTAGGTTGCATTTTAAATTAGGTCATGTTGCATTTTTTGGTTACTTTTGGCAAGATTCATGTTTATTCCCTCTAAAATTAGCTATGTGGTTCTCTCAGTTCTGATTGGTATACACAAAAACATATTGAGTCTTCATTTAGTTGCATTCATTATTTAATGATGAGTTAAAGTATTGACTTCAAATTCATCCTAATTATCTAGATGCATTGCATTATCTCATTACTCATTAGTCCTTATTCATTATACAATATCCATTAATCATTATTCATTAAAAATCTCATTAGTTATTGTACATTTACTCATTAGTCATTAGGTTCATTAATCAATTCATTACTCATTAGGTTCATTAATCATTACTTTTCATTAATCATTAATCATTTCATTACTCGGTAGGTTCATTCATCATTACTTTGCATTAATCATTAATCATTTCATTACTCATTAAACATTTATTGCATTCATTATTATCCAATTATATCATAAATCATCAATTCATTTTCATCCATTTATTCCACATTATCCATCATATACACATTACATCCCTAATATAAACATTGCATCCATGTGCATATAAAAAGCATTAAAAAACATAAACATCATGTATCATCTTAAAATGGAAGCACTTCCATGTTGAGAATGTTTAGCCCTCCTTAGGGGATTTTTTTTACCACCATCATACTTTCCCCTCATTTATGCATCATCTCCTGCTTCTATTCCTATTTAGGACCCTGATTGGGCCTCTCCGGGCACCTTGTATCCCACCTGGCACTTTTTCCAGGGATTCTGACCCCCTGGGTCAAGGTCAACCTCGACCTTGACCTAGGTCAGGGTCAAACTTGACCTTGACCTAGGTCAGGGTTGACCTTGACCTTGACCTACGTCCCCCTTCCAAATCTGGAAGCTTGTCAGCTTCCGGAGGTCATCAGAAATTCATTTTCACGCTTTCGGGTCGGTTGTTTTGGGTTCTGAAGTGACAAATCTTAAATTGTATTTAATATAGGTCCTCTTCTAGGGGCATGGGTCTAATTGGAATTTAATTCTCCTATGTCGGCCTCTCTAGAAGATTTTACCCTAGTTTCATATAAAAGGAAGCCTTTCTCTCTCATTTTCTTTAAGTGATATTGAGCAAGAAGAAGTCTTCTAAGTGCAAAAAAGCTCTAACCAAGATTTTTTAAAGAAGAAAAAGGTTCAAGCATCCATTTTTATACATGTTCTCAAGATTTCAAGGTGTTCAAGTCTTCCTCTCAAGCATTCAAGTCCTCCATTGAAGATCAAGGATCCAAGCTTTCAAGCCTTTGAAGGGATTAGGTTCAAACATTCAAGATTCGTCATTCAAACCCTAGATCTAGCCATCATGATGGTGTGATCTTCCTTCAAGATCCTTTGTGCATCCTTGAGACTCTTTCATCATCTCTTCAAGGTGGATTCCAAGCATACTATCATGGAGTTTTATGGTTTCTATTGAGTCCAAACTTTCATATTTACATACTTGCTACATTTGAATTACAATTGCATATCTATAAAATATCATAGCTTCATTGTTAGATTCATTTCTACTACTTGCTAGCATTCTATACTTTATTGATTTCAAGGTTAATTCCTAAATCATGGTTTGACTAAGGCAAAACCCTCCCCCCAACCAAAAAATTCTCTTTTTCTTGCAGGTACAGATTTAGGATTGAAGATTTGAACTCAGATCTGGATACCCTTTTCAGCAAACTATCAGGATCTGCGAACAGATTTTATTTCGGACCTGTGTAGGTCAGGGTCTAGATTATTGGGTCAGGGGTGAGTTTAGTGGGTCAAGGTCGACCTTTTTCTTAAAATGGTGTTGAATCAGAAAATGATTTCTGGGTTTTGTTCGTCTCTGCATTCCGGTTCCAGAACATAGTTTAGATTTTCCAAAAACATAGTATAGACCCTAGAAAACAACATTCTTTGAACTGAAATTATTTAAGGTTAGTACTTCCTCTCATCCTTTTCAATTACTGTTATGTATCATATCTCTTTAATTATAAAATAGAATTTTAGATCTTCTTCCTTTCTCTCATTTCCAAATGAGTGATTCACTTGTGCATTGATCCTTCTTTTGGGTTAATCAACTTGGATCTTTCATTTGTGCATTTGGGGATAAAAGAGGAACATCTTATCTTCCTTTCCCCCTAAATGCTTAATCACATTTCAATACACATTCAAAACAAAACTAAAATTAAATGTAAAGGTTAAGGAAATACACCCCTAATAATTCAATAACCAAAATTTTCTTCCTTTACATTTTGGTGAACTCGCGATAGACAACTCTTTCTTGTTGGTGTTAGATGCTTTGCCTCTCACATTAGCTCTTGCATACATATTAAATTTTCTTTTTATGCTATTGCATTTTAAAACACAATATATATATAACAACACTTCTTGCATCTCATTCATTATGAAGATCTTTTGGTGTATGGTTATTTTTCTTATTATGCTTCTTTTAGCATCTCTTTATAGTACATATGATGTCTATGAGAGTATCATCAATTTAATCATGTTTGTTAATCTCCATGTTTCACTTGCTTATGGTATTTTGAGATTAACCAATACTAGTCTTCCTACTTTCAAAACTTTCATTAAGGCTCCGTTTGTTTTGCGGAAGTGGGGAGGAATTGGAATTGCAACTTCCCATTTTTGCCAAATTCGTCGTTTGTATGCCTAAGTTGTAATTCAGGATTTGTCGACGAAAACCGGGTTTCAACACTAAAACAAGCGGCATCATCTTCCCACCGAATAGGTGGAATTAGAAATTAAACCCCGAATTGGCATTTTTTTAAACCCCATTTGATGTGTCGTCGGGTCTGTGTGGAGGGTAAAATGGAATAAGCCGCGTGAATGGGGTTTTCCACTGTTTCACTGCGTTTTACATTTTCACCGCGTTTTGCGAGTGAGGTTTCCGGCGTTTTCCACTGTTTCACCACGTTTGTGAGGGTTTGTTTTTTCAGCGCGAGGTAAGTCCTGCGCATAGGGTATTTACTTGTTGCATCTGTGCGATTGCTAGTATATTATGGGTTTACTTCCATCGTTTGTTGCAGATTTGGTATATATGATTGCATTATTTGGTATATTTATCATTTTGCACTTCTTTAAAAACACAGTCTGCACAACAGTACTTACCAAACAGATTTTAACCATTGATGATTTGATGGAGCCTTTGACCGTACATCATTTCAAAAGATTTAGGACCTCATAGTAGCAGACATCAGGAAAAAATCCCGATTATACCTGATTAATCGGAATCGGGGCTTGGCACAATATTTTCCCAAAAAAATTGCCAAAATCAGTCAACTCCTAGTCAACAATTTTTGGGGAAAAAATTGGGAATACTCAGGCAAAAAAATGGCAATAATCAGTTGAAAATCAGTAAAAATCCCTGACAAAAACACGGAAAAGAAAACCCTAAAATGTGGCAAATTGAATGCAGAATTTTGTTATAAAGGCCATCTTGGGTTGAACACAATCAGACGACGAGTAACTGATTTCACTTTAACGGCAAGTGTTTTCAATAATGCCTACATGGACAAGAGCGATGTGCTGGAAATATTGTCAAACCAACCTAGAAATCAAGTCTGTAACTCACCCTGTTATTAAAAATTCAAGAAGTTGTTACGTATTATGAGTATATACTATAAACCGGTCTCTAATTTCAACTATTGATTCTCGGTTCAATAAAAGTATAATCAACTTTTATGAATATCTCACAAATACAAAACAGATCATGATATGAAAATCTTTTACAAATCATAATTATCGTCATAAATCACCTCTCAGCCAAGTGTAATATTTCCCTCTAATCACTGACATGATTGCCCAGAATTCCACTTTTTCCTCTAACTGCAGGGACAATACCTGATGGCATGATGCTACTTTAATTACGAATAATCTATTGTTTTTCGTCCAGTGGATTCAATATGCCTATAAAATACTTTGTTTTCAAATTCTCCATCAAAACCATATTTTTACATTAGGGATTTGGATTTTATCCAAGTAACCAAGCATCAGACAGAGTAGAGT
>MU224579.1:2336219-2352252 GCA_018584345.1 Thuja plicata
TCGAGCAATTCAATGACTATTTATATTTTTATGCAAACACTTGTATGTCTCAATTCCAACTCATCCTTACAATATCATTATGCATTCCTAATTTTATTTGGTATATAGTCTCGATGTCATATAACTTCACAATCAGAATGTCTGTTTCCATATCAAATAAAAACAAAATATGATGTATTTGTCATTTGTGAAAGATTAAATATGATATTTTATATAAATTTAAAAAAATGGACATCACAATATAAATTAAACATTATTCAATAATAATAAAAAATAAAAAAAATGGACAAAATCAATCACAATATAAATTAAGCATTATTCAATAACAATAAAAACTTATAAAGTCTTTATCGAATTCCAATTCCAATTCGAAATTGTGAACCAAACGCGGAAGTTGGAATTTGTCAATTCCAATTCCAATTTTGAAATTGGCAACCAAACACAGAAGATGAATTGACTAATCCATCTTCCAGGTCAACCAAACGGTCCAAATTATAACTTGAAGATGCAAAATCAGGATTTCAAAACCTGGTTTTGTGATAATAAGGTTTTGACTCAATTCCAATTCTGTGAAACAAACGGGGCCTAAGGATTTACGTAGTGGACTTATTACTCTTTTGGATTATGTGAAGAATTGGGTTAATGATACCTCACCTCCTAATCTTCCTACTCCTATTATACCTAATCTAGCTCCTAATCTTCCTAATCCTCATCCTACCAATCCTAATGCAATTCCAAATATTCCTATTTCTATTTCTCCACCTTCAATCCCTAGTTCTTCCCACACTTATGATGGGCTCAAGCTAGGATCCATGATAATGATGTTCGAGAATTATTTCATATATCTTCCTATCCAATCCATGATGACGATAAAGGGAAAAATAAGGAAACTTATTCTAATTCTATCATTCCACCATACACAACATTTTCTCATGAGCACCATAATCAATCTCCTCCTATTGAAGCTTTACAAGATAGGTACACTACTGGATATACTATGGTAGATAAACAAGGCTATAAAGGTTTAGGGCTTGGTATCAATGAACAAGGCATTAAAAACCTGATTCATTCATCTCCTAAATAAGATATGCATGGTATAGGTTTTCCACCTCCTCCAACCAGGGTGTTTGAACTTAACCACCATCCTCCTCTTCATGTTCTTCTCCCAACACCCTCTTTAGATCACCATGATACTCCTCAAGATGTGCCTAAGAAAGTGTATGTCCAATTAATGAATTCCAAGAAAGAAATCTTCAAACCTATTCTGAAAAATGCTCTCTCTAAATATAAATGTCCTTTTCATTATAGTAATAAACATTTACTTGTTGATTGTGTGCATTTCAAGCTATATGTTAGAGAAAGAGCTGCCCTGGGAATTATATCTCATTCCCGTGCAATATTACAATTTCTTCATAATTTTGATATAGGGTATTCCCCTCATTCTTCTACAAGTTAGATTACATTTTTCCTCTTGTTCTTAACCGGGGGGGCAAGAGGTATCTTATTCCAGTCTTCTAGGATCCATTTTACTCTTAGCATGTCTTTTGTTTTGAGTATAATTGGTTATTCTTTCTAGATTCTATCCCTATAATTTCATTCACGATATCTTTTCTAGGACATTTGTTTTGTAAAGATATCACTTTGCTATGAAATCTATTGATATAATTTGATATATCCCTTGCCTTCACACCTAGGGGGCAAGGTATTCTCCTTCTTCCTCTATCTAAGGATCTACTTTCCTTAGCTTAGTGGCATTTGTTTATCATATAACATTATTTCCTTATAAAGATGTATGTTTTTTTGCTATGGATACCCTCTTATATGAGAGGTGATTGTCCTAGGTCATCACCTCTTCTTTATTTTGCAAACTATGCTTTTGATAAACTCTTGCTCTTGCTTTGGGTTAGAGTTTGATTCCCTCATCCTAAGATCCTGCTTCCTCTTGATTACAGGGGGCTTGTTGATTGAATCTTTGGTCCCTCTTTTCTTTAAAAGATGACATTTTATCCTAAGCACTCCTCTATGGTGAGGGTCTTGTTGATGAGATCTCTTCCCTTTTTGAGGATCCTTTTTCCATAAGTGACATATCCATTTCATGATTATCTATGTTCTTGGATGAAAGGGTCAAGGCTCTTTGCTAAGAATATGGTATACATTTTTGTTAAGATGGATATGTCCTTACCTTGTGAAGTAGGTATCCTCTTTTCTCTTCCTTATCCTACCTAGTGGGTAGTCATGATAAGGAGGGGGGAATATATAGGGCCTCCCTTGTACTATAATTTACATTAATTTACATTTTGCAGCATGCTAAATCCTTGGAAGGTAGTGCACATAAGTTGCTAAATCCTGAAGGGACACACATTGTTACTTTTATTTTTGCTAAATCCTCGGAAGGTAACGCACATAAGTTGCTAAATCCTAAATGGACACGCATTTTTACTTTTGTTTTTGCTAAATCCTCAGAAGGTAATGCACATAAGTTGCTAAATCCTGAAGAGATACACACCCTTTTAAATTTTCAATATGCTAAATCCTTGGAAGGTAACGCACATAAGTTGCTAAATCCTGAAAAGACACGCATTTTATATTTATAGTGATACAAGAATGTGGATTTATGGATATTTTCAAAAGCCGTCAGAAGACGCTTTACAATTACAAGCACAGTTTATGGGTGAACCTATTGGGCTCTCCCTCCTTGGTGATTCATAGTAAGGTGTGAATCTTACTAGGTGAGGTAATCACTATCTCTTTTCTCTCTTTTTCACTTTCATGCTAGTAGGATTAGATCATGAAGCTATGTTATCTATAGTGTTGCTTTTGTCCTGCTTATGTAGTCATGTATGTTTCTATGATTAATTGCTCTTTATTTTTCATATCTTTTACGCATGTATGTTGAGTTAGAATCCTTGGTCTAAGGGCTCATGTCCTTGACCTAGTGATGTTCTACCTCGTTGCGATCCACCAAAATCTATCTTCTAACTTTACCGAAAGCATGTTCGATTTCCATACTTTCGCTAAAGTGGGGGCTTAATGTATCATCTTAAAATGGAAGCACTTCCATGATAAGAACATTTATCCCTCCTTAGGGGATGTTTTTTACCACCATCATACTGTCCCCTCATTTCTGCATCATCTCCTGCTTTTGTGCCTGTTTAGGACCCTGATTGGGCCTCTCCGGGCACCTTCTATCCCACCTGGCACTTTTTCCAGGGGTTATGACCCCCTAGGTCAAGGTTGACCTTGACCTTGACCTAGGTCAGGGTCAAACTAGACCATGAACTAGGTCAAGATTGACCTTGACCCTAACCTGGGTCCCTCTTCCAAATTTGGAAGCTTGTCGGCTTCCGGAGGTCATCAAAAATTCATTTTCCCGCTTTTGGGTCGACTGTTTTGGGTTCCGAAGCAGCAAATCCTAAATTGTATTTAATATAGGTCCTCTTCTAGGGGCATGGGTCTAATTGGAATTTAATTCTCCTCTTTCATCCTCTCCAGAAGATTATGCCCTAGTTTCATATAAAAGGAAGCCTTTCTCTCTCATTTTCTCTAAGCGATATTGAGCAAGAAGAAGTCTTTTAAGTGCAAAAAAGCTCTAACCAAGATTTTGTCAAGAAGCAAAAGGTTCAAGCATCCATTTTTATACATGTTCTCAAGTTTTCAAGGTGTTCAAGTCTTCCTCTCAAGCATTCAATTCCTCCATTGAAGATCAAGGATTCAAGCTTTCAAGCCTTTGAAGGGATTAGGTTCAAACATTTAAGATTCATCATTCAAACCCTAGATCTAGCCATCATGATGGTGTGATCTTCCTTCAAGATCTTTTGGGCATCCTAAAGACTCTTTCATCATCTCTTCACGGTGGATTCCAAGCATACAATCATGGAGGCTTATGGTTTCTATTGAGTCCAAACTTTCATATTTGCATACTTGCTACATTTGAATTACAATTGCATATCTATAAAATATCATAGCTTCATTGTTAGATTCAATTCTACTACTTTCTAGCATTCTATACTTTATTGATTTCAAGGTTAATTCCTAAATTGGGGTTTGACTAAGGCAAACCCCTCCCCCCAACAAACAAATCTCTTTTTCTTGTAGGTACAGGTTTAGGATTGAAGATTTGAACTCAGATCTGGATACCCTTTTTAGCAAACTATCGTGATCCACGAACAGATTTTATGTCAGACTTCTGTAGGTCAGGGGTGAGATTAGTGGGTCAAGGTTGACCTTTTTCTTAAGATGGTGTCGGATCAGAGAAAGATTTATGGGTTTTGTTTGTCTCTGCGTTCCGGTTTCGGATCATACTTCAGATTTTCCAGAAATAGAGTACAAACTCCAGAAAACAACATTCTTTGATTTGCAATTCTTTCAGGTTAGTACTTCCTCTCATCCTTTTCAATTACTATTATATATCATATCTCTTTAATTATAAAATAGAATTTAAGATCTTCTTCCTTTCTCTCATTTCTAAATGATTGATTCACTTGTGCATTGATCCTTCTTTTGGGTTAATCAACTTGGATCTTTCATTTGCGCATTTGGGGATAAAAGAGGAACATCTTATCTTCCTTCCCTCCTACATGCTTAATCACATTTCAATACACATTCAAAACAAAACTAAATTAAATATAAAGGTTAAGGAAATACACCCCTAATAAAACATATAACCAAAAAATTTCTTCCTTTACATATCACATATGACATCCTGCATCACAAATACGCCAGTATCATCACATATCCCATCCTACATCACACACGTCAGTCATAAATTCATCATCATATGCATATAGAAATCTCATACATCATACCAATATGACCATCAATCGAAGTGTCTGTATATATCAAAAGATGTCCAATAAAGTACATCAATGTCAAAAAAAATGTACATATATATCTCAAAATGTCATACATATAACTCAAGGTCAAAAAAATGCATGTATATCAACCATCTACTGAGTTGAATCATAAGGTTAGCCGTGAGGATAGCAAAGCCCCACCTGTCCCATCCCCCCTCTATCTCGTGGTGGTTTCATCCTGACTGAGGCTTGTGAAGCTCCCCCACATGTGGTCTGTGATGAGGATCTCTTTGTATAGATAGGCTCTCTCTGGCCCTCTAGTACGACCTCATAATACTGTCAGTGATAGTACCCCATCTCCCGAACTGCCCTAGTCTCCCGTCTATGTGCAGAAAAAGCCTCATGTAGCATCACTCTAGGACCTGTCGCAACCTGTACAACAATCTCTCGCTGTCCCCTATACTCCTCTGCCCTACGTCTATAGGTATCCCTTTCTAGAGTCATCCCTTGCAGTTCCTATCTCATAGCATCTAACTGTTGTTGTTGTTGCTCTGCCTGCTGATCCCTAGCCACAACCCCTATATGGGTCTCAATCATAATGAACTCTCCTCCGTCCACTCGAGCTTGCAGTATGTCTAGTGCACTCTGAGAACTATCTGCTTGTGCAGTCTCGCATGCTAGTAATCCCTACATCTTGGCTAGCTCTGTCTACATACTACCCTCATATGCATGTGTTGTAACTAGTAAACCTTGTATTTGGGCCAACTCTATTTGCATGCTGGCCTCTGACATCTGTGTTGTGGCTTAAAGCCCCCGTAATCATGCCACCTCCGTTTGCAAGTTGGCTCACTCTATAATAATGGTATCATGGGTAGCCTGTAGAACATAGCCTACTGGTGGCCCATGCCCCTGTAGTACTAGAGGAGTCCTACCTGTAGGAATTTGTACCTTTCCTCATCTCCTCTGGGCTTCCACTCGTGGCTACCCTCTCCCTGGTCCTCCTCCTCCTCCATCTCCTCCCTCATCATCTCCACCGTCATCATCCCTATCTAGCCCAACTCCATCCTACCCTCTTGTGGGCTGCTCTCCCGCCTAAGTGGCTCCTAGGATCGTTAGTCTCACTGGCCTATGTGAATCACACCACTGTGCATATGTCAGGGTCACACCTACGTTTGCTACCCCATCCTGTCCCTACTACTATAATAACGGTATCATCCCCATCCATGAGGCTCGGGCTCCCCTCAATTCCACCCCTATCCCCTAGAGGCTACCTACCTCCCGTGTGACCAGTGGATGTGGGAATCCATTTAGCATTGCATCCTGTATCTGCCCAAACTGCCTCCGTACTCGGGAGGGCATATAATGTGCAATCATGTAAGCAGTCCTGCCAATCAACCATTAGTCTGTCTGGACGTACCAAAAATGTATGGGTCCAGCCATCTGTCCTTTGCATAGTCTTGTCATTGTAAGATCTGGTAACCCCATGCCTCACAGCATGTATATGGCATCCAAACAAACCCAATCATCATGTCCAACATACATCTCCAGTAGCCTACTGAGTCTATCGACTCGTATCTAATCAGTGATTGATATTTGCAAACATAAGGCTCATATGATGCCCGTGTCTCATGTCTCCGGATGAAGCGTATCACTATGATATGCTTCCAGGCCCAAAGTAATAGGAGCATCACTCTTGCTCCCAGTGTCTTGCCTCTATGATAGGCACACATGTGAAGGTTGTAGTATAACTAGCCAAGGATGGTGTATCCCCAATAGTATTGCTCCCCCCGTCCTCTAACATTGTGCATAAAATGCACTCCCACTGTAATGGAAATACATGCCCTGCATGGTTGGGCATCATGCACCCTCCAATCAAACTTGCCAAATAGAGCGCCAACCAACGCAGTCGTGGTCGCGCTGCCATCGCAACCCTCCAAGATAACCACTGTGTATATGTGGGAATCTGATCCTGGGGTCACCTGAATGCCACCTCAAGGTACAACTCTAAACCCTCCTGTACATACTCCCAAATCACTCCCCAAATGGGAATGTGGTATATCCGCCATACATCTAGTAGTGTGATAGTGGCTTCCCCTGTCGGGAAGTGAAAACTCGAGGTGGGGTTGTGTCACCTCTTAATCAGCATGGTCATGAGCGCATTATGCACTCTCAATTGTGACCATAAGTGTACGTGCTCTAGGTTGCATAAAGTGACTTATCCCCACTCTGTTGCTGCCAGCCGATCCCTAAGCACCATGGTCTCTGGCCAGCACTCTTACAATCAGAATGGTCTCACATCCTCCTACACACACAATCACACGTATCAGTCACTTTGTCTTATGTTTGGGGAACCTTGTCCCCCCTTAATCTTTTCCTATATTTTCTCTCCCTAGTCTTTCTTCACATTTTTTGGGTCAATCGACGCAGATGCTAATTGACCCACGCAGACGCTGATTGGCGCATACGCCAATTGACAGAGATGACGGTTCATAACCATCACCTCTGGTACCTTCTAGTCTGCACAGACAACTATTTAGCATAGTTGTCTATGACTTCTTCAATCATCTTCGTAAATGACTATCTGGCAATAGTCATCCACGAAGACGATGATGGGTCGATCGTCGTCTGCGAAGACAGTGATTAGTCGATCATCATCTGCGAAGATGACAATCAGTTGATTGTCGTCTGCGAAGATGACGATCGGTCGATCATCATCTCTTCCCTAATGAACTTTTTTCCCCTGTTTGGATGCCATAAATGCAAATATATGACAAAATTAAATCATAAATACAACAAGGGTGTTTAACTCACCAGTGGGTCTGCGTCCGCCGGCCGCTGGTATGTCCAAACATGCTCTCCAAGCTGTGTAAGGTCACGTGGTTCTACCATCTCTCTCTCACTTTGCTCTACCTTTTTGTTCTTTGCAAATGAAAATGACCTCTCCTAGGGCCCCCATGGACTATATATAGGTCCCTAAGGACCCGTTTTCTGTCCCGGACTCCATTTTCCCCTTTGTTTTTTCCTCCTCCCCTCATAAGTCATGCATTTGTCCATTTTCTCTCTCTCTCTTTCTTGCCCTTTTTCGAGAAAATTTTATAAAAAAAATATTTTTCTATTATTTTCGCGAGGGGGCAAACTCCTTCACCATCGTCACCTTAGGACTTTTTGTTCTCTCTAGGGCATCTTGTTTTTCTTTTTCTTTGAAGCGAAACCATTTTCTACGTCACATCAAAGAGGGGCAAAATGTAGAAGTCTAAAATCGTCCTTTACAACATTATAATTAATTATATATGTTATTCTTTTCTACTTGTTTAATTAAATTTATCCTAAAGTATTTAAATTTAATTTGAATACTTATCCCCTAAGTGTATTAAATTGAATTTAATACATTCCCACATTAAATCCCCTTTAAATAAATTTATAATTTATTTATTCCTTCACATGCCTTAATTCTTCTAAACCATAATTAATCTAAATCTAATTTGGATTAATTTAAATCTAAACTTAGATCCTAACCTACCTCACATCACTCTCACCAAATAAGCGTAGTCACTATTAACTAAGGTTAATTAGGCTAATTTTTAAAATTCATACACCCATTAGTCCTTATTATTTGCTCACACATATGTTAGCAAATTTATAAAAAATGACTTTTAAATATTACTAATTTTGTGCCAACAAAGTTTCTTACAACCTTGATGACACTTTATTACACTTTCCAAAAGTGTTTCAATGGAATAAAACTCTTACACATCTATGACAAGATATCTTACATGTGTACTTTAAGTACACATTGACCCATCACATCACAAGTCACTCACACATGTGTGAGAAAACTTGGCCTCTTGCATGACTTATGTGTCCCTCATGTGGCACCTATGTGGATGCCACATGTGCTCCACCTCACCCAAGCCCTCCAAAATCCTATAAATAGGAGCCTTGCCAAGAGTAATTCACCCATTATCTTTATGCATTGTTATCATGTTAATATTGCTCTAGAATTGAATTTTCATATTTTTCATGTCTAGTTCATTGTTGAATCTAGAAATCACATGCTAGGTTAATGGTGAATGAATCTTAGTTTTATTTGATCTTGCACAATCATTATAGTTTATTTTGCATTCTTCATCATTTGGTGAAGGCTTGAGACAAGTTTCTCATACTTGTTCTTGAGCTCTTTATCACATCCATTAATTTGCATTATAAGATTCACTCCATAGCAAACAAGCAATCATAGTGAGATTAGTATATTGTGTTGAGAGAGCACACCCACAACCTTCTCTAAGAGCAAATCAACAAGGATTGGGTGCCCTTGTTTGGCCCATCTGAGGTTATGGTGGAATATTTTATTTTGAGTATGGTTTTGATATGTTAGTGTAGATTATATGATTTATATCTCTAACGTTTGCATGTCTGAGTGTGCTCCTAACATGTAGGTTTTCAACATATACACTTCCCACTCCTCTTTGGGCCTTTTCCATCTACTCATCTCACATATGAGATGATGAGAACTCGTCCTAAATTGTGCCACTTCTAACCTTGCTTTCCCTTTAATAGTTGTCCCTAGGTAAGCCTTATCACCATGTTCCCGAGTTGGGTTGAATACTTTGATGTAGTGAGCCTTTTTTCGACCCATGTTATTATTCCACATGGTAGTCCATAATTCTTCTATGACAAATTTTTTTATTTCCAAATTGGTATTAAGGTATTCTTGTAACTTGATGTTCCACTTACTCAACCACTATATGTTTTGTTTCATCCATGTTTTCTTCCTACGATCCAAACCCTCTTTCATCACAATTTTGGGCCATTGTTGGCTATCCATATTTCCAACTTTCGTTAAATAACTTATCAACTGAGTTATCGCAACCACCTCCATGGGAAAATACTAACTTCTGCTAAGAGAATTTCATATGGCACTAAAGTCTTGACTTTGAGACTGCTTATGATTAAGTGTTTTTGAATTTTGCATAACTGTCTCCATCCACATTTTGTCATTAAGCCGTAGGCGTTTCCATATGAGAAAGGCTAGGATATTTTTTTCAATCAACAATGGGAAACGGTTGAGACAAAATGACTACCATTGAAATGATTTGAACCGTTGATTCTTACTTTTTGTCATTCTACTCTTCCGTGAATGATTCATAGTGGATGTCAATTTCACAAATCATTGTTCTTGCCAATGATATGTAATATCCCATCTTAGTATTGATTCAGACACATATACACCCTTGTTAATAATTTACAACTACCATCAACCATCATTTTCAGATGCGCAAAGAAGAATACTATAGCAGACTGTGGTGTTCTTGCCTTTTCATCTACCATCGGTTTATTTGACCCTCTAGGTTTTTGTTCCTTTTAATATTATAAGATAGAAGAAATAGGAATTAGAATAGATTATGCTCTGGTATGTGTATTTGACCCTTTAGGTTTTTGTAATATAAGCTAGAGGTGGTTGGAAATGATAAGATACACTTGCCATTGAAGATTCATCTGGACAATTCATGCTAACATGGAGAAATCTTGTATAATATTGGGTGAGCGGAAGTTGGAACGGAAATGCTTTCACTCAAATTCCAAGACTGACAGACAATGACTTCTACAATTTCAGCATTGAAAATACTAATTCTGGTTTGTATGCCACTTATACATCTAAGAGTAGCCAAAATTTTTGTTTCATCCTAGTCATGTCTAGAGAAATTCACCAATATGCTCTACTTGATGACGGTAAATGGAGCATGTTATGGTCTCAACCAACAAACCCATGTTTTGTATATGGTTTGTGCGATGCTTACAAAAGTTGTTACTCCCAAAATCTTTAGTTTTGTAGCTGTGTGGAAGGCTTCACTCCAGTAGACACTCATGCTTGGGATTCACGATAGTCGTGGTCGAGTGGTTGTGTTCGACAGAGCCCCTTAAACTGTGGCACAAAAAAAGGCAGCACAGACGAATTCCTGGATCTGAGCGTCACATTGGCTGATGATGATTCTGCATCATCATACCCTGTAACCACAAAGAAAGATTGCCAGAAAGCCTGCCTCCTCAACCGATCTTGCACTGCCTTTGATTTCAATCCACCTTCAGGGCTGTGCAAAATCTGGTTAGGAGATTTTCCAAACATACATAAAACTGAATCCAACAACAATTCAAATGTTTTTGTTCAAGTAGCCGCCTCTGCACTTCCAAAGGTTGATCTACTATGCTCCCCCAAACTCATAAGCACAATTATTGTTGGTGTTCTTGACATTGCATTGGGTATCTTTTCAATTTTAATGTGGCACAAGCATCGGAAGAGGCAATGGTTACGATCGACGGAGAAGCTGGCAGATTTCTCAAACTCTTTTCTAAGGATGTTGAGTTATATAGAGTTGAAGATTGCAACTAGAAATTTCAGGACTAAACTAGGGAGCGGAGGATTTGGCACTGTGTTCAAAGGACACCTAATAGATGACACTTTTATGGTCGTTGAGAAGATGGAGCATTCAAGACAAGATGAGAAGCAATTCAGTGCAGAAATCAGTTCTCTTGGAAACCTATAACATGCAAATTTGGTCATACTTTGAGGGTTTTGCACACAAGGATCAAGAAGGTTCCTGATTTTTTATTACATGCCCAACGACTCTCTCAATTCCTTAATTTTTGTAAGCAATTCTAAAAGGAAGCGAAAAGTACTCGACTGGAATACTCAATTTCAAATTGCTTTAGGCACTACAAGAGGATTACTTTATCTCCATGAGGAATGTAGAGATTGAATCATTCATTGTGATGTTAAGCCTGAGAATATTCTTCTGGACAATAAATTTTCACCCAAGTTAGCAGATTTTAGATTGGCAAATCTTATGGGTAGAGATTTCAGCCACGTCTTGACTTTAATGAGAGGAACGAGAGGGTAGTTAGCTCCAAAGTGGATTTTTGGTCTTCCAATCACTCCCAAGGTTGACATCTACAATTTTGGTATGACGATCTTCGAAATCATTTCTTGGTCGAAGAACTCTAGATTTAAACATGCAAGGTTCCAGTCAGTATTACCTTCCTACATGGGCTGCAACTCAAATTTACAATGCTAACAAAATTAATATTATAGAGGATGGTATTATAGAGGAGAGAGACATTGAAGAGGTGAGAAGATAAAATATTCTAGGGTTATTTGTTGAAGACAATTATTCAATTATGCATTGTCATTGATGTTACACATGTATTTACACTTATGTAGTGATGTTACACAAATGTCTACATTCAGATTGAGCACAGTTGGTGAATAGAAAGAGTTTTTTAGTGTTGATCGAGTCACTCAGGCATTTTAGTCATGGTCGAGCATCAAAGGAACTCAGTGTTGACTGAGTTGATTATTCAGTGTCAGCTGACTAATATTGGTTTACATTCTATAATTAATTGGTTATATGAGGCCAACTGAATTGTGATTTATTATTTATTTAGAAGTATATTCAAGCCGACTTGACAGGGCTTATCATATATATGAAAGGTCAAGTTTGGATTGAATGTATGAGAGCAAGAGTGCATAAGCAGAAATGTGGAATTCTGTGATATGAAGAGTGAAGGCGAAATTAGATGGGATTCTGATTGAGTACAGAACACTCGGAGCTGCAATAGAATATTTTATCAACAAGGATCCAGTTATAATTAGAACAGAGATCTGAATCAACAAAGACAATTGCTTACATATACAGGTTAATTCATTGTTACTTTCTAACAATTGTAGGAATGATCTCAAATCTCTTGATAGAGTAGACTTAACTGTCTTTTTGTAAATCCTCTCACAAGGTAGCATTCCTATGTTGAAGTGCTAAAGACCTCTAACAAGGCCAATCCTCATAGGGTGATTTAAATCCTCTAGCAGAGTCACACCTAATAGTGTGTTTTGTAACCTTTAGCAAGGTTGGCTCCTAACATGGCTCACTTCAGAAGAGTGAAAAATAGTAACTAGTTACATTGGTGGTTTTTCCCATATTGGGTTTCCACGTTAAATCTTGGTGTCACCTGTGTATATGTTATTTTTTTCATACTTTATGTTTCTGCACTTAATCACTAAAGTATAATTGCATTGGATATCATAAAGATTGCTTTAACACCCGAGTTACAAAAGAATATCTTAATTAACCGAGTAAAAATGTTTATTTGTTTAAGACATCTAAAGGACAAGGGATTTGTTTTGGAGTAAATGATTCACCCCTCCCATATCATTTACTTATCTCATTTCCAACAATTGGTATCAGAGCATCAAGTGCTTTCAGAGAAGGTTTCAAGGCCTAAGCTAAAGATCATAGATGTCTTACAGAAGGGAGATCCCAAAGCTAAACAAAGATAACTTCCTTGCATGGCAAGAGCTGATGAAACTACATCTATCTACTATTAGAGTTTCTGGTTTGCAATTTTTGGACAACAAATATGTGGAACCAACAGGGACTATGACTGTGGAATAGATGATGGAACGAAAGCTTCGTAACATAATGATGATTGATATAGCTTCTTCACTCAGCTACTTATAATTTGATGAAGTCAAGGCCCTACAACCTATGATATGTGGAGGAAATTATAGGACATTCATGGAGGAGATGCAAATGCAGAGCGAGCTAGAGAAGAAAGTCTTAGACGACAATTTGACCATATGAAAATGAAAGAAGGAGAAGACATTACAAGATACAGCGAAAGAATCAAGAAGATTGTGAGTGCCATCGGAGTCGCAGGAGGAATAATTGAAGATACAATAGTGGTCAGCAAGGTATTAAGAACTTTGATTCCTATCTATGCTATTAGAGTTTTAGCTATTCAAGAGATGACGTGCAATAAGGATATAACTTTGGATACATTAGTTAGAAGGCTTACAACTTTTGAGCTGGACAACTTTGACAATTATTCTCCTAGCTCCAGCAATCTTGAGTCTGCATTCAAAGCTAAATTAATCCTTGGTAAGAAGGATAGATACTCAAAAGGGAATCAGATTGAAAGTGATAGTGATGATGAATCTGATGATGAAGATCTAGATATCATTAAAGCATTACTTACAAGAAGAGTTGCCAAAGGTAAAATACCATTGATTTGTTTCTCATGCAATGAGGTTGGTCACATTTCTGCCAAGTGTCCGAACAAAGAAGACAAAGATGAGAAAAAGTTCAACAAGTACAAAGGCAAGAAAGATTTCAAGAACTACAAGAGCTACAAGGACAAAGGTAAGAAGTCTTGTTATATTACTAAGGATTCTAACAATGATGAAGAAGAAGATGAAATGGTTTATATTTCTATTAAGGATGATTCAGATGAAGAAGATGAAAAGACTGCACTTTTCTCACGTATCAGTAAAAATGACACATGGATAATTGATAGTGGTTGTTCTCATCACATGACTGGTGATAAGAACAAATTTGAACATCTTGAACACTGTGATGGTGGGGGTGTCAGTTTTGGGAATGACGAACCCTACTATGTGAAAGGAAAAGTTCGCATTGCTCTAAAAGAAGGAATCAAATGTGATAATGCTTATTGGGCTGAAGTACTAAGGAGGAATATACTTAGTGTAGCAAAACTGAACAACATTGGCTTCAAGGTAGAATTCATGAATGGTAAGGCCAAGCTCCTGGATGGTAAAGGGAACCTAGTTGGAACTGGTAGGCAAACAAAAGGTAATCTATTCTATCTTGATCTCACTGAAGGTTCATGCTTCATTGCACAAGTAGAAGAAAGTTGGCTATGACATAAAAGTTTTTGTCATGTAAACTTTGATAATTAGGTAAACATAAGAAAAAACAAGAGAGTTAGAGGTATTCCTATTTTGAAGAAACTCGAGTTAGCAACATGCAAACAATGTCAAATCGGAAAGATGAGCAAGACAAGTTTCAAAAGCAAGAATTACAATACTGATGAAATCTTGGAATTGGTACACACTGACCTTTATGGACCAATTGGAACAACAATCTATACTGGAGAGAAATATTTTATTTTGTTTGTTGATGATCATTCCAGAATGATGACTGTCATGTTTCTCAAAGAAAAATTAGAAGCTTTTCAGAAATTCAAATGGTATCTTGCAAGAGTTGAAAAGGAAACATGAAAGAAACTAAAATGTCTAAGATTTGACAGAGGAGGAGAATTCATTTCTAATGAGTTCAATAAATTTTGTAATGAAAAAGGAATCAAAAGACAGGTATCTACCCCTGGTACACCACACCAAAATGGAATAGCAGAGAGAAGAAATAGATTCATTATGGATTGTGCCAGAACCCTAATGATTGAAAAGAATGTTGCTACCAAATACTAGAAGGAGGCCATCGACACTACAGTGTTCACCTTGAACCGAGTTCAACTGAATAAAGGTAGTAACCAGACACCTTTTGAATTATGGTATGGCTATAAACCTAATGTTCATTATTTCAAAGTATTTGGAAGTAAATGTTACATCTTGAAGGAAGTAAGAAATGGAAAACTAGATGCAAGAAGTGATGAAGGAATATTCCTAGGTTACTCATGTAAAAGCAAAGCATACAAATATCTGAATCTTACTACTCATAAAGTCATAAAAAGTGTACATGTCAAGATTGATGAGTTTGCAGAAAGATGTGAAGAACAGAGCAGTAAAGAGCCTAAAGACTATAGGAACTTTGTGTACCATGAACCTGATAATATGCCTATGACTCGAGCAATGGTGATTGGATAGCAAAACTGACAACCACTGAATATACTAACACAAACTGTACAACCTAAGTTGCAAACTGTGCAACTTGAGCTGTTGGTAGAAGAGACCGAGTCACAAACAGAGGGAACCAAGTCTTAGATAGAGGTGTGTGTGCTTGAATGTGGCCTCTAAATTAGGCACATACTCAACATAGTCCTTACACAATCGTTCAATTCACAAAGACAAACATGAATTATTCATCTTGCAAATTCGATTGAAGCGACTTGTTGCCTCCTAATCAGTTGGGGATGTCGAATTTACTCTCAGAACAAGAGCCAACAACCTGACCATTGGTAACATGGAGGATTTCTAAAGCATGAGAGGAAATGAAATTGCCATTAATCTATGAAATAGAATGCAATTAATCTATTAAATCAAATTGCAATTAATCTAGAAATGAAATGCTCTTAATCTATGAAATGCAATTGCAATTAATCTAGAAAGCTTGAAATGCTATTGAACTAGAAAGCTTGAAAGTTGATGAAATTGAGATGTTAGACATGTGAATGAATTGCATTAAAAATCAACATATCATTACTCCAAATTGAAA
>MU224579.1:2352512-2366381 GCA_018584345.1 Thuja plicata
ATAAAAAGGATGGATTATTGCCACATGAGTGACCTTTCATATAGAATTATGGAATTCTTTTTTAGGATAATCCATTCAATCAATTAAATAACTATTCAATTCCTTTTTATGTATATTAGCTAAAGGGAGTGGAATTAATTTAATTTAAAAGCACTTAGGACTTTAGAATTAAACCAATTAATCATAGGGATTTTTAGCTAATAAACTTTGACAATTTAGGAATTAAATATAATGTCAGATTTATGCAAATTTGGGTTTTCTGCATTTGAGACCAAGTCAATTAAAGTCAATTAGGAGGAGAATTTTCCTAGTACAATAGGACTTTGATGATGAGAAAATTGGAGCACAACAAAATTTATTAGGATTATAAGGTGCCAATTTTGGGGTGTTATATTTTTCCCCTCTTTGAATTGATGTGCGAGTAGTGCATTGATTCAAAGAATAGTCTGATGTGAAGATGAAGATTTTGAGAGTCTAGGTTAGGTTGCTAAGACACCGATCAGATTGAGAAGCAGAATCATCCGAGAGAAGATCAGAATCGGGGTTAGATTGCCCCAATGTCCACTGATAGTTGATGAAGATCTAGGACTATCTACATAATCGGGGTTAGATTGCCCCAATGTCCACTGATAGTTGATGAATATCTAGGACTATCTCCATAATCAGGGTTAGATTGCCCCAATACGAAGGTTAGCCTTCCGAGATCCAGGTTAGGTTGCCTAGATAACAGTCTAAAGAGTTTTTGAGAGCCATCTTTAGAATGAAGCGTAACTTTCAGGAATTAGGGTTAGATTGCCCCAATACCCAATGAGATTTCAAGAATCATCTTCAGAACGAAGCTTGATCCTTGAGGATTTGAGTTAGATTGCTCAGATACCTAGAAAGATAGATGAAAAGATACGAGACATCAAGATGCCCCTAGAGATTCAAGACCAAGGAATATCCAATTTTGACCATAAGGTACGAAAAACTGAATATACCCCAAGTGATGAGATGCCCCTAACGATGGGGACTTTTGATTCAGATCAGACTGATTCGAGAATGATGCGAAAAGATTCAATGATGGAATCATCTTTCCCCCTCGGGAGCGAAATTGAAAGATGACACATCATAATGATGAGAGTGAGAAATCGTAGAGGAATAAGATCAAAGATCTAGAGATATCAAAGATAGATCAAGAGAAGACAGAATCAATTTAGAGCGATCGAGAGGTCCTGTTGTTTAGGTTTGACCATAGTTGACCAGATTTGACAAGAGTTGAATTTGATGAAAAGATTACAGAAGCCGAGAAAATGATAACAAGAGATAATTCTGACAAGAAAGCGATGTCTAAAAATTGACTGCACAAGCATATATAGAAGTGTTAGATTTCAATTTCGATCACAAAAATTGATTGAGCATATAGATGAAGATAGAGAGAGAGGATCGAACACTTGTGCAGTCAAGAGGAAACTAGGACAAAAGATGAGGACCTTTGAAGAATGAGAAGACAATGAAGAGAACACCAAAACTATCGCGATGCAAGCCTAAAATGTGAATGCAAGCCTGCAATGCAAATGCAAGCCTACAATGCAAATGCAAGCCTAAGCTAAATGCAACCCCAGGACTTGGTTGTTGGACTCATCGTATTTATCATCATCGAGTACTTTTGGATCATCAGAGTCAATACAATCCTTACTGGTGCTGCTGCGACCATAAGAATCTAGATATGAATTTCATCGGATAAAATGTAGGAAATGAACATAAGCACCGAGGCACAAAAGCCAAGGTGACCTGAACATTGTTTCCAGTTTGATATAGTAAGAGTTCGCAAGAAAACAAACAGAGCAATAATAGTCAAGGAGATAGTTATGCCCTCCCCTTGGCGTACAAATAAACAAGATTGAGGGATGTGAGGCTTTTCCACCTTAATGTAGAAGCTCTTATCACATACACCCTATTTATTTGACGTTGCCGGATCATCAAAAACACACCAACGAGCAGTAGAAAAAGAAAATATTTGTAAAATTCATAAGAACATATAGCATACAAAGAAAGAGTCAATCATATCTCAGCATGTTTCAAGTCTTACGAATGTGCCTATGTTTGGGGTGTTGAAAAACACCATCGTGCTTGTGAGTGCAATGTGTTTGATTGCTATCGAGAGATGTTTACGTGTGAGATATCCAATGTGTGTTGAAAAACACAAATGTGTCCAAAGAGAGTGTTGAAAAACACTGTTTGATTAAGGTATTGAGAAACACCAGTTTGTGCCAGTAGAAAGTTGTCCTTTGACAAGATTATTGACTCAAGTGCAAACCGAAGAGCGATCAAAATGGGGAGCCATGCCCCCAAGTAACGAATGGATTGAAGCTGAATAAACAGATAGCAAGACTCAGTGAGAACCACTAGTGAGAGAGATTCAGTGAGAACCACTGGTGACTGTCGTGAGAGAGATTCTCAAGCAAAAAGATTGATAACAAGATCTAGGCATCAGCAGGTAGACGCAGTAAGAACCACTGGTGACTAATGTGAAAGAGAGTCTCAAAGAGAGATGAAGTGCTACAAAGCATCGACAGGCAGACATAGTGAGAACCACTGGTGACCGATGCAAGAGGAGAGAGACTCCAAAAGATAAGACAATGCCCCCTAGACAAGGAACATGCCCCCGAGTGTGATCAGTTTCAATCCATGTGAAGTCGAGCAAAATATCAAAGATGACTGAGAGCAGAAGCATGAGCACACTAAAGTAGGAAAGCAAACTAAAGCAGGAAAGCAAACTGAAGCAGGAAAGAAGAATATTTTTAGTCTTTTTAGAGATTTTGTGATTTTGTGATTTTTAGAGATATTTTGTAAATTTTTTAGTCCTTTTAAAGATTATTCTATCTCAAGCAAGATCACATTGGTGTGCCCCCAATGTCTAGCACGGTGTAGGACATTGCAGATGGATTAATGTATGAGATGGATAGCCAGTGATGGATGAAGAGGGTGAATGTGACCCTCAAGGACAGTCTCTTCAAGATTACCCAAGCCGGGAAAAAAAAAATAGCAATGTAGGCTCATGGAGCAGTGCTGAATAACATATAGGATAATGACCTAATGTCATGAAAGCACGTGGTCCAAAAGAGTGGACATGTCAAGAGTCTTTTGAGAAATAGTTTTTCAATTTTGATCAAGACCAAGGGGTCAATTTTGGATAGGACATAGCTATGAAAGCATAATTAGGATAAGGGGTGATGGAGGTATAAGTGTATGTTGGGATTATGACACTAATGCTCAGAGATAGGAAGGATAGGCTTGGGATAAGCAAGATCATGATAGGGTGCCATGTGTGAGGGCAAGTAAATAGGCTGATGAAAAGGATAGTGAATGTCAAGATACATGGTGTTCAAGGATAGGCTCAACCTTGTCAAGATCAACAAAAGGAACATGGATGTTCACGAGCTAGCTGGATTTAAGATGTGATGGGAGAAGATGACATGGAAGGAACTTGCCCCCAAGTGAAGAGTGCAAGTGGGAGAAATTACGCATGACGCCTGTTTGCCAGGTTTTCATCATGGTACTTATCCAAGGTGCCACAAGGAGTGGTTTTCACCATTGGACAAATTGATTTCTCTTTACTTTTGCTACCAAGGCACCTATTTACCATGTTTTTACCAAGGCACTTTTTCATTTTTTTTAATTTTTTAATTTATGTAGGAACTTTAAGCCTCTTTCTCTTTGGATAGTGCTCCTTTGAAAGATATGCTATAATAGGCCACAGTCGCTGAAAGTATGCTCAAAGATGTTGATAGGGTGATGAAATGGAGGATAAGGAAGATGGAGGCCAAAATATGCAATGGATTGGATGAGAGAAAAAGAAGGAATGTAAGGACCCAATATGGAAGGATAGTAGGTGACAAGATCAACATTGACACACCCCTTGAAGGGTAGTGGATGAATGGAGAAACAGTGGATGGCATAGCTTGAGATGTTGATTGATGAGTGGATATGGATCTTGGTACGTGAGGACCCAAGATGGAGTTAGAAGATGGGAGATGTTTAGATGGAGATGAAGTGGAAGACTTTGGAAGCTTGGATGCCAACTCTGATTGTTCCTTCTGGTGCAAGTCTTTTAAGAGAGACTTGGGAATCCACATAAATTTTGCTTTTCTTTTTGTATCTAAGTCCTTGAGAAGAGACTTGGGAATACATATAGCATTTGATTTTTTATTTACATCAGATGATTCAGAACGCAATTCTTTCATAATGGATTTAGGAACCCATATTTTCTTTGATTTGGTTCTTTGCTCAGTGGACCTTTGTGGTCTCTTGAATATTTAATTTTTATTTGTAGTCACATGTCGATTAGATGGGACATAGTGATCTTCATATGTAAGTGGATTCTTATATTTTTGATTTCTGCGTTGCACATCCAAATTGCTTCCAAAAGACTTAGGAATTATGGATGAATAGGGATGATATGACTGGTTCATATGGATTGGTTGATAGGGAGAGTTCAAGGATGTATGTCTTTGTTGATCTTGATAGGGGATAGGGTAAGTGGATGAAAAGATAGTAGTGATAGGCGTGGTGGATGGAGGGACATAAGGACCCAATATAGATGAGAGGTTTGACGATCTTAGCTTTGGGATATAAGGACCAACGATAGATTTGTAGGATGGAGAAGACTGATTCTTACGTTTGAATGGATGGATATAACGTATGGAAGGGATATCAACATCTTTATAGTGAGTTGTATGACCAAGACTATTCTCTTTAGAATTCATCTTTATATCAACAGGAGCATGTGTAGCTTTGATAGGAGCAATTTTAATAGAAGAAACTGAAGCTTCAGGGGATTTATTTTTCTGTAAGAGATTTGGAGGAACAATGTTTTCTTGAGGTGGATATGGAAGAGCGTGACAAGGAGATGAAGGGATGCTCTGATCTTGACAAGGATCTTTAGATGGTGTACAAAGGGTACCTTTCTCTTGATTTTCAATAGGTTCATTAGAGATGGTGGAAAGGATATCTTGATCTCGCTTGGGAGATGGAGGATGTTCTTGGAAGAGATGGAAGGATCTAACAAAATTATCATGGGATTCTTGAGATATGCGAAGCTGGTCAACCATTGGATTAAGATGGATGGTGTCTTGATCTTGATCATAACTGATATTTGTTTCCTCACATTGTGGATTCTTCTCTTGACATGAAGCCACTTCTAAGGATGAGGTAGGAGTTTTGAACTGCATATGGGATTCTTGACACGCTAATAGATAATCATTGGGAATAGGCATGATAGGCGTTGAAGCACATGGAAGCTTGGGGTCTATGATCTTTGAAGCCTGAGAAGGACTTGCAGTCGTATGCGGGTTAGCTTGGATCTCTTTTAGAGGTAGTCCTTAAGGGTAGACATAATCATCATTAGGTTTAGTTTTTGACATAGATGATGAAGCTTTAGGAGACAGAGAGACAGTGGAAGAAGTATATGGGATATGCGAACTATTGCTAGACATGGGTTCCTGATATTGATCATGCTTGAGATTAGTATCTTCACTAGGTGACTCATTAGGATTTTCCACTTTGATTATTCCATCATCTATGAGATCTTGGATTTTATGTTTCAACTCCATGCAAGATGAAGTTTCATGCTTATTGTGTCGATGATATGCACAATAGTTACTGAAAAATGTGGATCCAAGTAACGTGATTTTAGGCAATGTGATGAGGTCATTCTCAATAAGTTCTTCCAATGTTGATTCATAAGACTGTCCCAAAGGAGTAAAGACTCTCTCTGAAGGATAATTAGACACTTCTTGACTTGCAATATCCTTCTTTTGCAGATAGAAAGGGATCTCATCTGATGTTGTCATGACTTCCTCTACGTGCTCTTGATCAAAGTTAGGATTGTCATCAAACTGGTCTGGATCAAAATTGGGATTGTCATCAAATTTTTCTTGATCAAAGTTGGGGTTATCATACCAAGATTTATCCTTTTCCCCCTTTAATCGTTGGAGTTCAGATTCCAAAGTTTGAAGTTGTTTCCATAAAGTTTCTCTAAGAATCTCTTCTTTGCTTTTAGACATTGTAATATTGTCTTGATGCGCTTGCTTGTAAGAATCAGTCAGTTCGCAAATCAAAATGACCAATTTCATACTGCAGACAATAGGGAAACAAACAATCAGACCCCAGACAAAAGTCAGATCAGGCAGATAAACAGACTCAGTTTTCAAGATAAAAACCAGATTTTGAGACACGACGAGAACTATTCTCTGATAAAATTTCCAGGTTCAGTGCATTTTTATGATGATACAAATCAGCAATCTTAGTTTCAAGGTGACAAGCATTCGTTTACAAACACGAAGTTTCAATCAAGCAGTGGGGACATGAGCAGTATTCATAAACAGTTCTACCAAGGACAAAGCAACTTGGTAGAATTATTGGAGTCTTTGTTTGATGATGTTTTGGACAGTTTAAGACTCAAAAACAAACACTCAGTTATCCCTACAGAGAAAATTGGTTGAGAAGACAAAATCTGTGCCCCGCTGTCTTATGCATATGCGTGCACCTCACACAGCAGTGTCACCCTTGAAAGAGCGCCCGTGTTTTTGGTGTTTCCAAGGACTAAGTATATATGTTCGAAGGTTACCCTTAAAGCAGGGGCTAGCGTCATATACCACTTCAAGCATCTAGGTGCATACCTATGTCGAGAATCTAGGGGAGAGATTCTTCCCTCTCCCTGCGCACAGATGATGTCTCCTTTCAAAGGTGAATCGGGTAGGCATCTAACTAAGAGAGTGTTTAGTGGGCTTCCATTCACAATAACCTTCAGTGCCTCTGATACAGAGCTGGGGCCTTGTAGCCACACCAACACTTGTAAATCATACACCCTTGCAAGCAAGGCTAGGAGCAGCGCCGCTCAGTACGACAAACAAGGCTTTCTCATGATGATAGTCAGAATCATGAGAAAGAAGTTACCATGGATTTGGAGTCTTTGGACTCAACAAAGTAGAATTTATTAGAGTGAGGTGGAATCACCGACGATAGGTGTGTACTCACTTGGGTCATTCCTGGAGGTTCAACTTTCGGCAAGCCCTCTAAAGGTGACACAACTTGGTTCAAATTCAAGGGTTTGATTTTCTGATTCTCTCAAAGAGAGAAGAGCATACTTCTCTACCTGTTCACCTTACCCAAACACATCAAGCATATTCATCACCAAGATAGTTTCACTACACCAAATCCACAAGCCTTTGGGCTTCTGATTCTCTCAAAGAGAGAAGAGCATAATCCCCTAACAAGTAGAAGTGCTAAAAATTCACTATCTTGCTTTGCTTCCCCAAGTATCCATCATGCTAGCAACATATGGGTCTCGGTTTCATCCATGGGCATCACTTCCATGTATTGAAGAGCCTATTCCCCTACTTTTCTATCGAGATCCTTACGAAATTTTAACAAAGCCCTATTTAAACTATGTGAATGAAAAACAGTAAACAAACATGACATTTTGATTATGCCTTTGACAATCGTCCTGCAAGCAAACTGTTAGAAATTTTTTTTTTTAAAATCTTTGACAAGCAAACCTGCAAACCACTGTTATGCTGCAGCAGAAATTAGAAACAGAAAATCACAATAGAGAGCAGATGTTAGAAAAGAAAAGTAGCAAATTACAAATTCTGGAAATTAAATGTTTGTATGCTAAATTTCGTGCAAGGAAGTACTTCGCTGTGTGCGAGAAGGTACTTTGAGGCACGCGAGCTTTCTGTTTCTTCACACGATAGAGTGCTACAAAGAGTAAAACTTCACGCGGCTTGACCTGAAACCTCGCGCGAGACTCTATACCAGTGTTGTACAGACGTACGACATAGTTCCCAAATCACTGTCAAAAAGTTTTAAAATGAGGCCAGAAATCATTTTTTCTGCCCCATAGTGGGCGCCAAAATGGGTGTGCTTGAATGTGGCCTCTAAATCAAGCACAAACTCAACACAGTCCTTATTCAATCATTCAATTCACAAAGACAAACATGAATTGTTCATCCTGTAAATTCAATTGAAGCGACTTGCTGCCTCCTAATTAGTTGTGGATGTCGAATTTACTCTCAGAACGAGAGCCAACAACCTGACCATTGCTAACATGGAGGATTTCTAAAGCATGAGAGAAAATGGAATTGCCATTAATCTATGAAATTGAAATTGCAACTAGTCTATGAAAATGAAATGCAATTAATTTATGAAATCAAATACAATTAATCTAGAATTGAAATTGCAACTACTGTATGAAATGGAATTGCAATTAATCTATGAAAGCTTGAAAGATAAAATTGAGATGTTATATATGTAAATGAATTGCAAATAAAATCAACATATCATTACTAATCCAAATTGAAATTAATATAATTATGCAATTTAAACTCAAAAGCATGTAATAATCAATGTAAATTTCACTATAGATTTGATGCTCTCCAAAATCATCCTCCCAAATGAAGAAAAAGGGGTCCAATTTATAGAAAAGCCATGGAAAGAGGGTGAAGAGTTTCTTGAAAAGAAATGGTTGACTCTTCATTTCCAAGAATTGAGATTGAGACAAAAAAGCATGAATTATTTAATAAAAAGGATGGATTATTGCCACATGAGTGACCTTTCATATAGAATTATGGAATTCTTTTTGAGGATAATCCATTCAATCAATTAAATAACTATTCAATTCCTTTTTATGTATATTAGCTAAAGGGGGTGGAATTAATTTAATTTAAAAGCACTTAGGACTTTATAATTAAATCAATTAATCATAGGGATTTTTAGCTAATAAACCTTGATAATTTAGGAATTAAATATAATGTCAGATTTATGCAAATTTGGGTTTTCTACATTTGAGACCAAGTCAATTAGGAGGATAATTTGCCTAGTAAAATAGGACTTCGATGATGAGAAAATTGAAGGAGCGCACCAAAATTGATTAGGATTATAAGGTGCCAATTTTGGGGTGTTACAAGAGGAACCTGAGTCACAGACAGAGGGACCCGAGTCACAGACAGTGGAACCCGAGCATCAAACAGAAGAACATGGAAGAATGTTTAAGAATGATAGACACAGTGGATCAAGTCCAAAATCAAGACTGAAGGATCCAATACTTTCTAGATATGTTAGAAGGCATCACACACCTGAGCAAATAATTGGAGATCAGGCATAAGGTGTAATGACAAGGAACAAAATCAAAGGTACATGTTTACTAAGTGAATTTGAACCTAGAACAGTTAAAGATGTATTGAATTATGAAAGTTGGATAGAGGCAATGAATGAAGAAATTGAGCAGACTAAGAAGAACAAAACTTGGACTCTTGTGCCTAGTCGAAAGGACAAGAATGTGATTGGAACCAAGTGGGTTTTTAGAAATAAAATGAATGAAAATGGTGAAGTTTCTAGAAACAAGGCCATACTAGTTTCTAAAGGATATGCCCAAGAAGAGGGAATTGATTATGGAGAAACTTTTTCTCCTATTGCAAGACTTGAAGGAGTCAGAACTCTTCTGGCATATGCTGCACATAAAGGATACAAAGTATATCAAATGGATGTGAAGTTTGCATTTCTGAATGGAATCCTAGAATAAGAAGTCTACATTGAAAAACCTGAAGGATTCATTGATCCTAACAGAAGGAATATGGTTTGCAAGCTGCACAAAGCATTGTATAGACTGAAGCAAGTGCCCAGAGCCTGGTATGAAAGACTACATGGTTACCTAGTAAATATTGGATTTCAGAGAACCAATGATAACAGTAGCCTATACATCAAAGAAGGACCACATAACAAAATATTGTTAGCAAAGATATTTGTTGATGACATATTATTCACTGGATATGATGACTTATGTAAAGCATTCTCTATAGCTATGAGTAAAGAATTTGAGATGTCTATGTTTGGTGAGATAAAATTCTTTGTTGGATTACAAGTTCATCAAATGAAGGATGGTGTCTACATTACTCAATCAAAATATATCAAGGAGATACTAAAGAAATTTGGAATGGAACATTCCAAACTAGTTGGAACACCCATGTGTACTGGACAAAAATCATCTAAGGATGACGATTCAAAGGAGGTAGATCAAACCAATTATAGATCCATGATTGGAAAATTGCAATATGTTGTTCACACCAAACCTGATATTGCATTAGTAGCTGGTGTTGTTTCAAGATTTTCAGCTAATCCCCGAGACAACCACCTAATGGCGATCAAAAGAATTTTGAGATATTTGAAGGGTATTGAAGACTATGGTTTATGGTATAAGAAAGGTGGGAACTTTGATTTGAAGACATTCACTAATGATGATTGGGATGGAAGTGTTGATGACAGGAAAAACACCAGTGGTGGAGCTTTCTTTCTTGGAAAGAGGTTAGTATCTTGGACTAGCAAGAAACAAAATTGTATCTCTCAGTCTACAGCAGAGGCAGAATATTTTGCTGCAGCAGTGAAATGTTCAAACATCATATGGTTCAAGCAGTTGTTGTCAGGAATGAAGGAAGAAGTGAAAGAACCAATCATTATCTACTGTGACAACACTAGTGCCATTAACATTTCAAAGAATCTAGTAATGCACACCAAAACCAAGCATATATAAATAAAGCATCATTTCTTGAGGGAATTAGTACAAAATAAAGAAGTAAGGTTGGAATATGTGAGTACTAAAGAACAAATTACAGACATATTCACCAAACCTTTACCTAAGGATGCATTTTTGTATCTTAGAGGAAAGCTAGGGGTGCTTCCCCTGACTGAAGCTCACTAAAATACAGTTTAGTGATGCATCAACCCGAGCCACAATAAAGATTTATTATTTGATGCAGGTTCATCAGAGCCCATTGCAGATGAATTAGTACATTTAGGTACATTACAACTTCAAAGAGAAATAGTATTGATACTTAGTATTTATGAAGATGGAGTCTTTGGTATCTGTTGTAAAAGAGGGAGAGTTTGCTTTAATACATAAGAATAATACAAAAGAGGGAGAGTCTGCTATAATACATAAGAAATTACTTAAGGGAGAGTTCATAACATAAAGAGGAAGAGTTTGATGTCAGAGGGAGAAATCTTATCAAGAGACAGAGTTTGATGAAAGAGGGAGTTTTTGGATGAGAATCAGAATGAAGCTAAAGGCATTAAAGAAAGTTTTATATTTCTCTACAATTATTTGTATTATGACATGTTGTGTTGCCATCAATGCCAAAGAGGGAGATTGTTGAAGACAATTATTCAATTGTGTATTGTCACTGATGTTACACTTATGTAGCGATGTTACACCAATGTCTACATTCAGACCAAGCACAGTTGGTGAATAGAAAGAGTTTTTCATTGTTGACCGAGTCACTTGGGCATTTCAGTCATGGTCGGGCATCAAAGGAACTCAGTGTTGACCGAGTTGATTATTCAGTGTTAGCCGACTAACAATGGTTTATATTCTATAATTAATTGGTTATATGAGGCTGACTGAATTGTGATTTATTATTTATTTAGAAGTATATTCAAGCCGACTTGACATGGCTTATCATATATATGAAAGGTCAAGTTTGGATTGAATGTGTGAGAGCAAGAGTGCATAAGCAAAAGTGTGGAATTATGTGATATGAAGAGTGAAGGTGAAATTAGATGGGATTCTGATTGAGTATAGAACACTCGGAGCTGCAATAGAATATTTGATCAGCAAGGATCTAGTTATAATCAGAACAAAGATCTGAATTAACAAAGACAATTGCTTACATATACAGGTCAATTCATTGTTACTTTCTAACAATTGTAGTAGTGATCTCAAATCTCTTAACAGAGTAGACTTAACAGTCTTTTGTAAATCCTCTCATAACGTAGCATTCTTGTGTTGAAGTGCTAAAGACCTCTAACAAGGCCACTCCTCACAGGGTGATTTAAATCCTCTAATAGGGTCACACCTAATAGTGTGTTTTGTAACCTTTAACAGGGTTGGCTCCTAACAGGGCTCACTTCAGAAGAGTGAAAACAGTAACTAGTTACATTGGTGGTTTTTCCCATATTGGGTTTCCACGTTAAATCTTGGTGTCGCCTGTGTATATGTTATTTGTTTCATGCATTATGTTTCAGCACTTAATCACTAAAGTATAATTGCATTGGATATCATAAAGATTGCTTTAACACCCGAGTTACAGAAGAATATCTTAATTAACCGAGTAACAATGTTTATTTGTTTAAGACATCTAAGGGACAAGGGATTTGTTTTGGAGTAACTGATTCACCCCTCCCCTCTCAATTACTTATCTCATTTGCAACATTGTTATGCATTGAAAAGGATGAGGAGGTGAGACCAAGCATGCAACAAGTGGTGCTAATGCTTGAAGGGAAGACGCAGCCTCAAATTCTAAAAATTCAGCGCTCTGCATTGGCACACAAGCAAGCAAACCAAAGCGATACTGACAGCGATAGCAATGACGATGTCATTAGTTAGAATAATAGAGGGCAAACATTTTAATAGAATAGAGGTGGGTTATTTAAGTTGTGTAAATGTAAATTTGATTGTAATTAATACATTTATTTTAGTAGAGTACCACATTATTAAATGTTAAAGTTAATTTGGTATATAATCTTCATTTTGTAAATTATTATTTGTTTTGTTATAAAATATTTAGGTCTAAATGATAGTTATAAGTGTAATAATTATTTTATTTTGAATAGTTTCAAGATTTACATCATTAATTATCTAAAAATGTAGTGAGATGTCAATTTGAAATTAATTAATTTGTTTTTTTACTTTATTTTGAATAGTTTCAAGATTGACATCATTAATATTTTTATATAAGTATATTTAAGATCTAATCTCACTTTTTCTACATTCATTTATATTGTTTTCACTTTTTGTTTTAAAAGTGTAATTTTCTTTTGACTGTCGATGTCATACTACTCTTTGAAATGAGACCCCTTACCCTTTCTCTATATTTATTGTTGAAATCTTTTTGATAACATGCCTATGGGTGGTTTTGCCTGAATAAGATACACCTAGAAGTATACCATGTGATCACTTCTATTATTAAAAAAAATATTATTTTTAGTACATATAAAGTCTATGTTTTAGAATATTCTTTGCATGAATCCCAAACATCTATATAATAAAATAATTATAATTCATTCACCATCATTCGATTAGATCCTTTATTAAGAAATGAAATAGCAAATGCTATAGATGATCTAGAAAACTTATTAAAAAATACATGTTTGATATTCTTAGTATCGTGCAAGTGCTATAACCAATATTTTTTATTTGGTATGTCATTGTAGTTGGTATTTTTGTGCTCATTGTACACGAAGCCCACAAGGATATAAGCCCTATTATTGTTCACTCTTATGCTTTCTTAGGATTCCCTATCATGTTTTTTGTATTTTGTTTCTTGGAAACCACAACCGAGATTCTCAAAGTAAGTAAATTCTATTCTCTTTCACACCCTCAAGTCTATTTCAATATCTATGTTCATTGATTTAAGCTCTCTTTAGAAAAAGGAAGTAGAGGAAAAAGATGATCACAAGCATCAAGATCAAGTTTGATTATTTAAATTAACACTGGTGCTAATGAATTATCGAGGTCAATGAAATAATAAAAAATTATAGTGTGGATATAATTTTGACTAAATTTATAATTTTCATAGAATCTCTCAAGTTTTTACTTGTTATCATTCAAAAAAATTCTTACCAGTTATTTGTTAATGTTAAGATTTTTTGAGTATCTCAAATAAGTTAATTTCTTGTAAATTATTTATTTTATTCTTTTTTTGAAACCACTCCTAATATAAATAATTGATACAATAGTTATACACCATAAAAAACTATAATTAAATATTATACAACTTTTTATAAAAAAAATTATCCTCAAATCCTTGACTTGAATATATATATATATATATA
>MU224579.1:2377994-2451467 GCA_018584345.1 Thuja plicata
GTTTTCCCAGGGTACTTGGTGTTGTGTCTCATTTATCTGTGCATTTAAGTGTCTAATAATTCTGGTTATTAATTCTGAGATTGAAATTATTACTCTTAATCTGATTATTAGATCTGATGACTAAAATCTAACAGTAATTAATCAGAATAAAAAAAAGTATTTTCCTTTGGTCTATGAGGAAGGATCTAGGTGATCCAAAAGCTTTAAAGAACCAAAGGATGTCCCAAAAGATGATTTGAGTTTAGAAAATTGTGGAATATAGAGCATTGCATTGAGATAATAAATCTTGAATCTAATGTTGAGGACTAGGACAAACAATTGGATCCCACAAAATGCTTGTTAAGATTACTCATTCAAGCTTGTTATGACTGAAACTACAAATAAACATATACTGAAGGAGCAAGTGTAGCCATAATAATGAGTTATTAAGGTGTTGATTTAGGTTCAGTCGGACAAGAGTGGTAGGCACAAGAGGGAGAACCCAAAATACCTCTAGATATGCCAGCTGTTGGAGCTTTAGCAAATGAGCACATTGAAAAGGGCCTACAAAATACAAGCAATGGTAGTACAATTCAATTTCTTCCATCTTGAAATCCTTAGTATCAGATACAATCACAACTACAAGTGTCTTCAAATCCTTTTTATCTAAGTTGCAGTTTAAAGATTCAAGTGGTACAAGAGGTGACAGGAAATTTGGTGTTATTGGTAGTGATGCTAGAGGCAGTGGTAGGAGTGGTCAATAAGTGCCACAACAATAGAACATTCGGAAGAGGTCAATAGAAATAGGTACTACAAACCAACAAGGCCATGAGAAGATGCAAAAGACCATGGCAGTAATAGATGTAACTAATTTTGTACATGGCATCTGTACCTCAAAGTAGCCATATGCACCCCTCCTATTAGTGTGACTGGGATAAGAATGACTTATCCTCAGCATCAAACAAGGGCCCCCAATGCTCCAAGTACTCCATTCAAGCATCGGATTGTGCCAACAACTACAAATTTTAATTATGAAGCTGATTTTTACTAGAAATTGTAAAGAGATAAAAGAATAAGGGAACAAATTCTGGAGGCTACTATAACTTTAGAACTTGCAACAACTAGGGTATTACCTACATATGATTGAGATATAAATACATTGGAATACATATATGCTATGCCAAAGCTAACAAACTAGAGGATCAAATGCATCATATTGACTATGAAGTAAGCAAAATTTCATTAGATTTAGTGAAATGAAAAATTGTGACAAAATAAATGTATCAAAAAGGAACACTGAAGTGGTTTACATGTCATTGTTAAAGGCAAAGAGAGAAAAAATGAGGTTGACTAATCAAATAGATTACAAGCAGATGTAACAAATCAGAAGGCAAGGATGAAAACAACAGATAATAAAACTAGTGACTTAAGAAAAGAGTTAAACATCTGCTTCTACATTTATGATCAATGTGAAGTAGGCAGTGGTGGAACTGGAAGAATTAAAGAAAAAGGTAGGGGTAAGTACAAATAAATATAACAAAAGAGCCAACTCCAAAAAGTTACAACAAAGTTTGGGTGAAGTGAATAACTTAGCAAAGAAAGTGCAATAGAACCTAATAGATGAGAAAGCAAAAGCAAGAAAAGCAGCAAAAATTGGAGGAATTGATAAAAATATTAAAGTTTGCAACAAGAGTTTGCAGAAGTAGAAAATGAATTAATGTCTTCTAGATGCAAAGCTTCAAAATTTTATATGCAGAGCATGATTCATATAAAATGTAACATTTGTGTGGAAATAATTCAGAATACTATTTATTTGAATAAAATGTTTGAATTCATTAATTATGTATAGGAGAAGTTGACAGGCTCAATGAATATGTCATTGAAAGCATGGAAGGGATGATTTCAGAAAGGCTGTCATAACCCCTGCCATTACTTTTTCTTCTTTTTGATCAGTAAATATGAGTTTTATAGTAAAGTATAATCAAAGTTTTACTTTACAATACCATACAGAGAAAACTGAGCTCTGAGTATTCAACCATTCAGGCCATAAAACAGTAACATTGAAATCCCCAACCCCCCCAATACAACAAGCAAAACAACTCCCCTGGGACAAAGACATGTGTAGATGTAACAATACAAATTGAAGGGCAAGATAAACATCATACAACAGCCCTGAACAAAAACGAGGACAAAAAACAAAACCATGACTTTTCTGCAAAAGTTGATTCGTTCAAGATGAGGGGCCAGCCTCCAATCTTCTGACCTTGCAACTCCCTGGTGGACGCCCACGTCTGTGTTTAGGCTGCTCCTCTTCAGTCACCTCTCCCCATAGTGAGCCCGTATCTCTTTGATGTGCAGGTAGCTTTTGATACCACTTAGACCAATGCCTGTGGCCGCCCGTTGGACCTCCTGTTTGCCATACACATTCCAGAGCATAAATTGGTGGATGGGTGCATCTACATCCCCAATTTGCATCCAATCTCTTGTCCTCGGCACAAGTTCCACTTCACGTATGGGCCTACTAAACTCAACAACAATTCTAACATCAGTCCAAAAATGGTCATCAAGGACCTAACCTCTTATGTCAACTACAATATCTGATATAGACTGTAGTGGTAGTATATTTAATAATTTAATTTCGAACTCAAAAAAAGGAGAGCCTATCATCAAGCATCTAGCTTGGCTGTAAGTGAGCCTACCAACAGCCAGTAGCTGAGGTTTCCACTTTAAGCTTGTCCAGGAAATCAGCTCCTTGGAATCAGAGCCCAATGAATAAGATCTTAAGGAATGTGTGGCTTGAGGAGGATAGGGTGCTGGAAGTGGCATCTCAAATTTTTAATTCAAGCAAAGTGCAGCTTTAGGTGGGTGGAGGTGGTGGTGAAAGTGGTAACCTAGAATTTGACAAAGGAATATTAAAACTAATAAACTCCAACATGTGGGGGGAGAGTAACACAGCCGTGAAGTGGCTCTGGCAGGAATTCTGACGTGGGTTCAAATTCTAGCTTGGTCCAAATCTTCAAATATACCATTTTTTTTTCTTTTTTTCCCATTTTATTTTCAGAGATTTCTTGAATCTAACCTTAGCAATGAAAGGATTCTGGACTAATGGTCATTACATTTTAGCAGGTAAGGCTGCCTTTGGCATGAATTAGTAGTGTGCATCTGCAGATCGTACCTTTGGGCCAATATTTTTTTTGTATCCTTCAGATTTGAATTAACTTTTAAGGTATATTTATTATTAATTTCAGATCAATATCTTATAGATTTATAGTTTTCCAGATTAGCACTCAAATCATAGGTTCCATGTTATTTCTCATCATTATGGTTGTTTATGTGTAGATGGTTTGGAAAGATCAAGTCACTTTACTAAAATTTCAGTATGACATATTTTTTGTTGTGATATTTCCTGTAGCTTCCACTTTAGTTTTATAGGGATGAACTATGTGAATGGGAGAGGCATGCTAATGTATTTTTCATTGATGCCAGGACTTGTGAATGTGGTTCCAGCAGAGTCACAGGATGTAACCAGGATTCCTGGAATAAATGCTAAGGTTTGTGCTTGCTAATTAATATTTGCCATGTCTTAATTATGGTTACGTGTTCTAATATGTTTCAGAAGTACTCCTTTATAGATGTGGTATGCTCTGTATTCATTATAGTAGGTCTGATCAATGTGCAGTATAATGTAAGTCACTATAAAGCATTCTTCCTAGGGCTTATGATTTCCAAATAGGAGACTACAGATGAAATTGTTTTTATGATAAATTGAATTATTTACTACTTATATCCAGCTTAGTTTGAGTTCTGGTTGGTTTCTCTGGTCAAAATATATTTATCACTGTTTGGATCTTGTTCAGATCAGAGCTTAAGCTTAAAAGTTATTAAATTCTCGTATTGGACAGTCCTAAAGTTGCTAATGTTTTATCTAAGTGGCCTCTGCTCTTAGGATGAAAGTACTAGCTTGAAAAATTCCAAGAAGTAGAAGAATACCCAAGAGATTAATTTCGAAGAGCATGAGGCCCACCATTAGCACTGATTTGTTTCAATATAGGATAATTTGGAGGGCCTCGGAGATGAATTAAAATCAATTTTATAAATAATATATAGGAAAAATAGCTCCTAAGTCAAATCAAGTATAAGTAACTTTGTTCTTGTAGTGATTCCTGCTTTACGATGCTGATGATATGTCTATGCTTTAAGTTGTACCTTAAAATTTTTTGTGGCCGATGTCAAGAAACCTCTTGAAGTATGGAGAAACTTTGGAGACGCAAAAAAAATTCAATTGATAAATATTATATGGGAAAAATAGCTACAAGTTGAATGAAGCATGAGTAACTTTGGTCTTGCAATAATCTTGCTCTAGAATGCTGATGACATTACTATGCCCTAGGTTGCAACTTAAATGGTTTATGGCCCATGTCAAGAAACCTCTTGAAGTATACAAATGATTAAAGTGAGAACTGAAAATTGTGCATACACTGTATCTGGATCTGGAAGATCTAAATATTTTTCCATCTGGATTGAAAATGGTTGATCTTGAACCACCCCTAAAGAAAATCGAATATTAGACGTAGGCCTAGTCCGAATCAATCTCCTTTCTGTCCCAGTATCTATGTTGACCTCTTTCTGAATGTTCCTATTTATCAATTTTCTCAATTGGCGGATAGATTCGATAATAGGATCAATAATAGGTTTTGCCCGATCGGACGTATAATTCCAAGTCCATTCGAGAATAGGATTCTTTTTCTTATTATTATATGGTAGGTAGGCAAAGGAGAGGAATATGATTTATAAGAAGGGCCTTAATTCGATATTAATATTAAGAAAATATCAATTTCCAGGGTGTAATATTAAGAAAAAATCTGGTGCACTACAAAACACCACTTGTATGAAAAATGATTGACCTAGGGAGCTCTAGAATGGAGGTTTTGTAAATGAGATAGCAATCCAAGCGGGCTTGAATCTGGGGGAAACTCCATGGCTTAACATGCTTGATCTAGAGTAGTATTGGGATTTACGTGAGTACTTCTACTTGTAATCGTATTAGACTCTTTTGTATTAGTCTTTAGGGTCACGCTCTGTGACCAATCACTAGGAAGAAGAGAGAATGTTCTGGTAAATTGCAGATTTGGGTGCCCAAAAAGAGAGGATGATACAGAGAGTGAGAGCTCTAAGAAATCTATAATCAACACAACCAAAATTCTTAGTGTTCCTGTGATACACCTCCACAAGCTCTGTTTTTAATGGGGGACATCCAAACAGTGCAACATTGATTACAGATTCCATTAGACACGGGGCACCATTGACCAAGGGGCATATCTATGCTGTCAAAATCAACCTAATCATCTTTGCAACATCCCTCCTCTACTGCTAACAAGAACCACTTGATGCTTCACACAATGAAACTAATAAGAGTCTTCTCCTCCATGATAAGTGTTGCGGGCACCCCTGTTGCACATGTTGATGAACTCCATTCTTAACAGGGGATTCAACCAGTCTGTCATTATTTACAGATCCCATTTGACATGGGGCACCATGTACCAAGGGGCAAATATGCTGCCAAAATCAATCAAATCATCTTTGCAACACCACCCCTCTACTGCTAAATTAGGCCCACTGTATGCTTCCCACAAGGAATTTGAAAAGAGTCAAGACTTCAATATGATGGTTTGGCAAAAGTTAAAACACATAAATCTGATGGCTATATATGTGTGTGTGTGTGAATCATCTTGGATTTCAACTCTTACCTCCTCTATATGATATGGGAATTCTTCTACTATATAATGTATACCAAATTTGCAAGTTGACTCTCTCTTTTCTATTTATTGCCACAGAAGTTGTGATTAATATCAATAAAGCCTCTGTGTGAAAATATGAAAATAATCCCTTGCAAATATGTAACAACTTTTCTCATATTTTCTCACAGAGCCTTAATTGACACTAAAACTTCTGTGGCAGTAAATAAAAAAGAGAAAATCAACTTGAAACATTGTTATACATTATTTAGTAGAAGAGTTTGCATATTATATAGGGGAGGTAAGAGTTGGAAGACAAGGTGTTATGAACTCAAAGGGAGTTCAATCATTGTAAAGCAATAAATTTTAAAAACCAAATCTAATGCTTATAAATATTAGATGTCTAAATGCTAATTCATGAGAAGAGAGTGAAAGAGGAAATTTGATAACATGGATTTGAGTCCTATTATAAATAAACAGGATTGAAGTGAAACAGATGCAAACTTAAAATTGTATAAAATTAGAGTCAAGCCCAGCTTTGGTTTAAAGCCAGTTTGGAGAATAGCTTGTTTATTTCATCAAGGGCTCAATAGCTGTAGAAGAATTTGGTGGGCTAACTTCATTAGTGGCATATTATATTAGAAATCTACATGTAACAATATATGTCGTAAATTAGCCCCATTAGAAGAGAATGTGATATAATCTATTTTAGAGCGCAATTTAATTGATTAAATTGTAAAGCAATTTGTTGTTGGCTGAAGGGAGTTAAATCGTTCTAAAGTAAGGAATTTTAAGAACTAAAGCTAATGCTTGTGAACGTTAGATGTCTAAGCTCTGATTTAATAAGAAGAGAGTGATAGAGGAAATTTAATAACATGGATTTGAGTTTTTTTTTTTGATTGGTATTTGAGTTTTATTTATTAGTAAACAGGATTGAAGTGAGAAAGATGGCAGACTTAAAAATGTATAAAATTAGATTAAAACCCAGCTTTTGTTTAAAGTCAGTTTGGAGAATAGCTTGATCATTTGATCAAGGGCTCCTTAGCTGTAGAAGAATTTGGTGGGCAAACCATAGTCATATTATAGTAGATGCAGTAGTTTGCGTCTGAACCCTCTGGAAATCAAAGGAGCATTTCCAGATTAAAAAATTGAAGTGGTTTGAGGGGATTTGAGAAGTATGTGACAAGACAGAGAGGAAAGGATGCTATCTGCCCTTTGATAGAGAAAGTTATATAAGGAGTTGCTTTTTATAGATTTTAAGACAATAAATGATCTTTTAACTTGTGAAGTGTGAAGATTATGTAAAGCCCATATGACAATAAAGCTAGATAAATTTTGAATGGTCTTAATCCAACATCTGAAATCTTCTAATATAGTTGAATATGGTAATGTGATTTTTTTAAACAGAGCTAAAGCTCTAGAAATGGATTTCTAAGTTTCAGAAAATGAGATATGATGTTTTAGATCAGTTCCTGTTCTCTTCTTGGTTTAAGAAGCGCAGATCTATTCAAAATCTCGGTTTGAATATGAGGTGTTTTACAGTAATAATGAGAAATTTAAAACTAGATACATTTCAGTGTAACAAAAAGTGCTTTTAGATTTGCAAATTAAAACTATTTTGCATAAGATATGTATTCTTTGCTCAGTGGTTGAATGTGGTCATAATGCATGATCTACATCCTATCAAGAGCTGGAGTATGTTTCTAGGCGTGAACTTGGGGATCCACTTATTTTGCTATAAGAATTTGATCCTTAGCTGGAGTATGTTTCTAGGCGTGAACTTGGGGATCCAAATATTTTGCTATTAGAATTTGATCGTTATTTTCTTAAGAAGGTATTCTTAAGGGTTTAAATTGTAGATGATTTTTCTAGTAACTATGTTCACAGGTTTTTGTTTTGTGGTTAGAGGTGTGTATCTTGTGCTACAATGTTTCTATTATATTTTATTTTGTCTGCTTGGTTGACCCCTTCATTATGAACCTGAAGGTTCCACAGTCAATGTGAGAGCTTCTGGAAAAGCTGTTTTTTCTTTGCGAAACACACATACGCAGTTTGATCTCTTAATTGCTCAAACTTGAATTTTGTGGCTCTTGAATATTTCCAGGAATTTAACACAAGAAGTGTGAATCCAAGAGGGAAAACTGGTCTTGACCATTCTTCAAGAAGTCAACATGCACATTTGGGAGCTTTACACACAACACTCGGTATGGCTGAGTCTTCTAATGGGAATTTATCAGATATGGTGAGGCCAAGAAATGCTGAGGAACTAAATACAGGTACAAGTACATTGCCGATCACTAATGTAGCCTCAAGAGGAAGAAAAGGTCATATGCTGAATGCTAATCACTTACTAAATTTCCAGTACAATCGGATTCCACGTACTCCTCGTGCTCCATTGAGAAATCAACCCCCAAGGAGATATCACCGAATCAAACCCTATGACAAAGATCTGTTTTTACAGGCAAATTTTAGGTTTCTGGTATCTGATACGGGAGATTATGAACTGAACTGCAGCAATCCAGATAGAATGTTGCAGTGGGAAGATGTTGCTGCCGTAAACTATTCTGCTTCTGCTCCTGTAAGGTGTCCTATTTGCTTGGAGAGTCCTCCTTTGTGTCCTCAAATAACAACCTGTGGGCACATCTATTGTTTTCCATGTATTCTACGATATTTGATGATGGGAGAAGAGGATCATAAAGGTGAGCACTGGAAGAAGTGCCCCTTTTGTTCTGTCATGATCTCATGCAAGGATCTGTATACTGTTTCAATTAGCAGTGTGAAACAGCATACCACTGGAGAAACTATTGAGTTCACGCTTCTATCTCGGGCCAAAAATTCTGTTATTCCTTTTGAGAAGGGACAATATTCTCTGGGGGCCCTGCCTTATAGTATAGATGGACATTGTAATGCCTTTTCCAAATTTACTTTGACCTCTGATGCAGAACTTTCTACAAACAGGGCTGCAGATGAGCTCACCTGTTGGATTGAGAAAGTACATGCTGAGGGGGGTGAAGATGCAGAGTTACTTCCTTATGCCTATGAGGCAGTAGATCAACTTGAACAAAGAAAAAAGGCATGGATTGAACATCGTGCCACTGAATACCTCAACAACAGCCCCCCAGTAAAGCAGCAATTTATGGTGCAGGCCAAAGCACAGATAGGCAAACTCAAAGTTGACAGTTTTGATTCAAGAGGTGAAGCTGAATCAATGGAAACAAAATTGAGCAATGCCATTGTTTTTTCTGACCGTGAATCAAGTAAGGATATCACTGGGATATCACAGAATACTAACGTGGGACAGATGCTAGCACAGAAAGCCATTGTACAGGAGGGTGATACGTTGGAATCACCAGCTACTGAGGAACTCTTTCCTGACACATTAGATTATTCGGAGAATCAGAGATCGGAAGGTGGATCAGAGAAACCCCAAAGTCTAAAGGATTTGGGAGATAAAGATGTGTGCAAGCAGGAACAGGAACATACAGATTCAGCAAATGGAGAATCTTATTCTTTCTATCAGGTATACAACCGTGTTCATGGCTCACATTGTGTTTGGAATTCTTCTTTTTGCTCTATAATTTTTAGGTGATCTGATATTATTTTTATGTTTAAGTTTATATTTTGTCATTTATTTTTGCATATCTTTAAAATCTGACTGGTATTTTATGTTTACTCTTGAACATTAATTAAGCAGCCCGAGTAAGGTTAAGTGGCAATGTTTCATACGTAATCTATTGAGTTTTATTACAAATTTTCGTTTAAGTATACTTCATAAATTTTGAACGCTGAAATTGTCTGGAAAAAATCTGCTACTTATTAACTTTCTTAATGCTTCCATTTCTGATGTCATTTCTGTCTTTTTCAAATTGCCATTGCATTCATAGATTCTTGAACTGGTTTTTGTCTACCATGGCTTTCCAACTCTCAGCAAAATTATCAGTACACCAATTTAGAAAAAGCCAACCAAATGGGCAAGCACATTTTTACTTATTAACTATGGGCAAGCATATTTGGTCTTTTTTTCCTTCACAGGAGCTAATGTGTAATCAGAAATGTACCTTCTCCAATATTAGGTCCTGAATTCTAAATGATATATACTAGAAATTTTGATGTTTGGTCATCAGGTATACAACTGTGTTCATGGTTCACATTGTGTTTGAATTTCTTCTTTTTGCTCTATAATTTTTAGGTGATCTGATATTATTTTACTGTTTAGGTCTATATTTACCCGTTCATTTTTGCATATTTTTAAAAATCTGACTGGTATTTTACTCTTGAACATTAATTAAGCAGCATGAGTAAGGTTAAGTGGCAATGTTTCTTATGTAATCTGTCAAGTTTTATTACAATTTTTATTTGAGTACCTACCTCATATTTTGAATTCTGTTACTTATTAGCTTTCTTAATGCTTCCATTTCTGACGTCAGTTGTGTCTTTTTCAAATTGCCATTGCATGCCTAGATTCTTGGACTGGTTTTTGTCTACCATGACTTTCCAACTGTCAGCAAAATTATCAGTACACCATATTTGGAAAAAGCCAACCAATGGGCAAACACATTTTTACTTATTAACTATGGGCAAACACATTTGGTCTTCTTTTCCTTCACAGGAGCTAATGTGTAATCAGAAGCGCCCCTTCTCCACTATTTGGCTCTAAATCTAAATGATATATTTTAGGAATTTCGATTTTCTGTCAGATGCATTATTCTTGTTAGAGTAAACTGATTCTCGTGCCACTATTTAGTGTCTTCATCAACTATAATCTTGGCAAAAATGCTCTGCACCCTTCAGCTATGGTTTCAACTTTCAAGTTATCTCCTCTCATATTCATCGGGAATTGTTTCCAGAATTTGCTTTTGAGGTTTTGCCTGACATCCTTGCAATTGCATCACTTAATTTGGGTGCAGTTGATCAGATGTGGTTATTAAACAAATTCTTCCTTCTTTTCTACAACTGAATTGTGATGGTATTTATTGGGTTGCAATCAATTTTGAATTGATTCATAATCATTTCTTCATATATATGTATAATATGAATATCATAGAAGTTTTATTTGCATTAGAGTTTCAAAATGGCAAGTAATGTTAACTTTCTTTGTAAAATCATCATTTCCATACTTACATTTGCTTCAGTAAATTTATCGGAAATCTCCGATTCCTACCTTACCCCTCTCTGCTGCCGCTATTGCGACACTTGCGATGCACAAAACCTTAGTTGCAAGGCCTTCTTCAGCTGGGAGCCTGGATAATTGTAGCTTTCTTTGAATTTTGTCTGCACAATTATATATGAATTATAAGTCATGTTACGTCTTGTTTTAACATTTATGGAAATCAAATTGATTGACGAAGACATTACTGTTCTTAAATAACCAAAACACCAGCATTTTTTTGTGATGTTTATCTCCCTCATATCTTTGATGTAAATGTTTTTTTGGTTAGGGAGCTTTAAAACCTGCAAGTGGTTTGACTTGGATTGGCCTTCTGAAATGATTTTGAAAATAAGAAGAATTATGTTTGATGTTTGCTTTGACATGACAACTACACTTACTTTAAATGACTAGTTTGTAGAGAAGGATCTTCAAAATTGAACTTCAGGGCATTTGAGAATTGCTTTTGCATCAAACTTCACAATATTCATGTTTATACAACCAAGTTTTTTAAATTGATTTCTGCAAACTATCAGATAGGTAGGGTTCTGCTAGTTGAAACAGCTCCTTCAAATTTCTTCTGAAAGTTGCACACAACCATATGTATATTTAATTTGCAAATTGCTCAGGAAAATGTTTTCTGATTAGATAATCCACAGTTTTTGTTCAAGTCAGGGTCAAAGATTTTGACTATGAAAATTTTGATAAACTCGGGCTACAATTGTGATAAATGTGGGAAAAAATACTCACTACGATCCTATCGGGAAAATTAGGGTTTGTGGAAAATTTCTATGATTTTTTGGCAATATTTTAGTCAAGAAATTTAAGGTTTTTTTTCAGTTTCCACTACAACTTTTTTCTGATTTTTCCCAAACCCTTGTTTTAAACTGAATATTTTAACTGAGCCTACCTTTAGTCCAATATTTTCTGACCAAATCCCGATTTAAAAAGTCTTTTCTTTCCAGTTTGCCGAATCAATGTGGAGGAAGATTTTTGCTACTACAGATTAAATACATTCAGTCCAAGTACATAAAAATTGACACTGCTGAGAACAAAGTTTTCTATGCCCTTCCCACAATAACTCATCTTGAATTTAATAGCACTCAACTTGTCTTCCAGACATGTGTACTGGAAGTACTGTGTTTGCTTTGACTCCATGTTAGAATCATAAGGTGCTTGCAAATTAGTGAGATTGATGGTGGAGGGAATATAAACACAGACTCAATACTGCAGCAAGTCATGAATTTGACTGGATAACATGAATTTGATAGACACACATGTACATACCACTCCCTCACTAATATCAGCCTCAAATCATACATATATCACAACGTATATGATTACGAAAAATGGATTATCTAACCGCTAAATTTAAATGCTATTTCTCTGCATGTCTAACGAAGAATTTTACACCATTGGTATTGTCATTTTACAATCTGTACATTCATTCTGATATGCTTGTCACATGTCTAAGATACACTTGAAAAATTTGACCTCATTCCTATATTCTTTGTATAGTAGTCTTGTAGATACTTTTTCAAATTATTATATTTTAAAATAATATTATATTGATCAATTTGCTTAATTAATAGGTATTATTAATTATATAAACCATAGTGATTGTAATTACGATTAAACTGCCTCTAATTCTCTTCAGTAATACCATATGAAATCAACTATGTGAGTAGAGCATTTCAATTATTATTGTCTTCGCTTTGAATCTCTTATGAGATCCACACCTAGTAGATTATCATTATTGGTCAAAAAGAAACCGAACACGGCTCAACACATTGTTTCACATGGATACAAATTCACATAATAATATAATATGTGAAGGTAGAACCTTCTCCTTGTGAGCTCTATAAAGCTTTTCTGCAGAAATCATTTTAGTCATCCTTTTATTGTATTTATCAGATAACTAGTTTTCATGGTCCTAAATTGTAGAACTGCCAATAAATGTGCATCACATGTGGTTCTCACCTGATTATCTTGTGTAGCACACGGTTCCTTACTGCAATTGACGTTTCCATGAATTGCACTAGGTTTGAGGAATTAAACTGTCATCAAGGAGTTTATACTGTTCGAGTTTCCTGGTTTTTGTTATCCCTATAGAAAATGACAGAACAGGGCAGAGAATTTTGTGATATCAGCTAGTTAATTTCATTGCCGACTAGGTGTATCAAGAAGTAATGTGAAACACAATTTCAAGTCTCATCTCTCTCTTCCCAAGATTCTCTATGCAAATATTTATGGTCTCTTGGTTCAAGCTCTCTTACAAGCTGACAGACTCGCTTAATTTTAGTGCAATCTGAATGTTACATCTGACAAAAAACACTAAGACAGATTAGGAGCTTATCCTTTTCCATATTGACTCATATTGTACCTTACTTCATAGTATCTATATATTATCTTGTTTTTTAAGGCAGCAACAGGAAGTCTAAAATGTTTATTAGTGTATATGCTCCATATACTATCTTATTTTATTTATTTGACATTTTATTATCTTACTTTTGAACTAACTTCATCTAATCCTTATTGCAGGCAGAGGATGGGCAACTTCTTGTTCTTCATCCGTTGAATATGAAATGTCTTCTTCACCATTATGGTAGCCATGACTCACTTCCACCTAGGTACTGGTCTATCTATTTCATTTTTCAATAGAAAATCATTTGACCTAGAGACTTTGGGAACTGGAAATTGCATTTATTGTTAACTGTTATCAGTGAGAATTTTTCATGTCAGATTTAAATTTTGAACTATATAATTTTGCATGTTTATTTTTGCATACATCCATGCATTGTTGCATATTTGAGTGAAGGTGAAAATTCAAACTGGCAAAAGGTAATCTTCGTATGCTTAGATCAAGATTTGTACATCTAACACAGTTTGGAGTCCAATTTGGCCAAAATGAACCTAGCTGTAGAAAGAGTGCCATAAGCAGCATGGAAACATTTCTTACCTGAAAAAATAAATATGAAAAAATAAAAAAAATGAAACAATGACAAGCATATGAGATGATATGATATTATGATGTTTTGTTGGAATTCAACTGCATAGTTTTAATCTCAATCATTAGTGAATCATAAGAACTAGAAGACATTTTCAGACATTTTGATCTAAGTTCTAGAAGATGTCCTATCCATACTGAAAAAAATCTATGGTTCCACCAAAGTCTCATAATGGGTTTTGGGAATAGGCGGAACTAGGGCCTAAGTTTGGGAATGGTGGTGCCAACAAACATATATAGTACTAGAGAAATTAGTAATAAGAAATGTATGAAGAATAACAATTGAAACTTTGAGGCCTGTTAATCGGCCAAAATGGGTTAATCCATTTACATCAAAAAGGCCCTGGAAGAAGGGTGGGTGAAAGTGAACTTCGATGGTGCTTCCAAAGGGAATCCAAGGCCTTCAGGTGTGGGATGTGTAGGAAAGGATTGGAAGGGTTATTTGTTGGCTTTAGAATGCTCAAAAATTAGCTCCAGGTACTAATAACATTGCAGAGGCAAAGGCTATTAGAATATTATAATGTTTCTTTAATGGTCATCTTAGTTAATCTTTTGTTTATTAGGTAGTTTCTTATTTCGTCTTTAGTTCATGATTGTTTCTTTTAGAAACATAGTCTTTGTAAATCTATATAAGGAGCTTTCATCTCCTCTGTTTAATACAACTACAACAACATCAATTTACCATAACATGGTATCAGAGCGGGTCGATGGGATTTTATAAATTTAGCGAATTTTTAAAGAAAAATTCGAGCCTCTTCTGATCTGGAATTTTTTCCAGAAATTTGTTTTTCGATTTTTAAATAAAAATCGTTGGAGGTATTTTTTGAAAATTTTGTGGTTCGTCTTTAAAATTTTTTGCTGAAAATTGCAATCCTGGTTGAGGGTTTTGATTATGCGATTTCTTGGTTTGAGCAAAAGTCTTTGATTTTCGAGGGTAGCATGTACTTGCATGTGCTTTTTGTGAGTTGCATGTTCTTGCACGTGCTTTTTTACCATGGGAAGTCTCGTGTTTTGCTGCATGAAGGTTTCTCTGATGGGTTATAATAAGTTTTTCCTCAAAAATTATATGTAGGGTTTTTATTTTTATTTTTTGTCCTTAAAAAATTAGTGTGTGGGTTTTATAATTATTCTCCATAAAAATTATTGTGGGTTTTTGTGCGATTTTTTGCCTTAAAATCGTTTTGCAAAAGGGTTTTACCGTTTTTCCTAAAAAACAAAGTTGTGTTATGATCTGTCTCAAATTTTAGTGTTGGATTTTGGTCAAATTTTCACCTCAAAAATTGTGCTAGGTTTTCGTCGATTTTTCTCCTCAAAAATCGTTTTTGGTTTTTGTAATACGCGAAGTTCGCGTGTGATTTCATGATAGGTGTTCCTGTTTTAGGGTTTTTACCATTTTTTTCCGGAAAATGATGCTTTGTAATCTTCAAATCATGGTACTTTGTAGTCGGTTTTGGGGCATCGTGCTCATCTGCAAAGTTTGGAGGGTTTGCTGATTTTCCTCAAAATCGTGACTACTGTTCTCAGTGTGCATCTCTGTTTCCAGGGAAGGACAGTTTTGTTATCCAACATTAGGTTGGACATTTTGTGATGATTTCTGGTCAAATGTTTTGCAGATTCTGATAGGGTTAGCGGCAAACTCATCTCAGTGACAGAGTTGGTGGCATGCTCTTGTCTCTTGTTGCAGAGCATTATGAAGAAGGGGGCAACCTTCTTTATTTTTTTTTGGATGGATTTTAGCTTCTTGGTCATTAACATTTTGTAGATCCAGGGAGGGTCTCAGCAACGACAGAATGTTCTGAAGAATTTGTGACCAAAAGACAATAGTTAGACGATGAGCATTAAGGGAGGGTACTAGAATATTATAATTTTTCTTTAATGGTCGGTCATCTTAGTTAATCTTTAGTTTATTAGGTAGAGGCTATTTTCATCTTTAGTTCACGATTGTTTCTTTTAGAAACATCGTCTTTGTAAATCTATATAAGGAGCTTTCATCTCCTCTGTTTAATACAACTACAACAACATTGATTTACCATAACATTCCCTCTTATCCTTAGACTGCTTTGCCACATGAGCCTACTACTGGCTCTGCCACTGAGATGAGGCTGCTTCGCTTGGAGTCAAATTGGCAAAGAGACTCTCAATCACACATGTGCATCTTGAAGGCGACTCTCTCATCATTACAAATGCAATTATTAAAGGAAGATTGGAGGAGTGGTGGATTGATATGTTGGTGAAGATAATTTGAAACATGTTGACAATGTTCAAAAACTCAAATATCCCACGATAGGAGAGTGTAATAAGGAGGTAGACCGTTTATCCAATGTGGCCTTTTGAGTTGATTGATGACGTGGATGTTGTGGTCTTTTTGGACTTGAGAAAAGACAGTGAGTTGGATTTATGACCCTTCAAGTTGGTATGTAGGCCAAGTCCAAACTTATTAATGCTTTGGCATTAATACTCTGTCGAAAGGAAGATGACGCGTGGGAAAAGGTTTGTCTTCGATAGAGTCGTGATCATTAGATAGTTCAACTGGGATAACATAGTTACACTCTATTGCATCTTGCCATGTCCTCGATGTTCTTTCCTGACCTGACCGACCATCACCCCATGAATGCCCCGGTTGTAGAGAACCCCATGCCCAGTTGTAGGGAAGTTAACCCTACAATTCTATGGGGAGGGCTCGCTCAAACAAATTTATTTCTATTTGGAAGATCGATCAATCCTTCATTCATACACTTTTGAAAGTACTTTTGTGTTGTGGTTTGTGGTCGGTTGATACCATCCAAGCAATGACAATGTTGGTGAATTTTTCCCTTTGGGCTTCAAAACCACTAATTGCCTTCTGGGGGAAGGTTTTTTCACACAAATTGAAGAACATCTTCATCTTTGAGGAAGAGGATTTTTTACACAAGGCTACGGTTGTGCTTGGTGATGATTATCTAATGATGGAAGGGTGTTATAGAACTAATGTAGAGATAGCTTACTTGTTTTTGGGCTGGTACTTGGAGTTAGGCATGATAGCAGATGCACATTGGTTGGTGATTGAATATTCAAGAGGAGTGGAAGGGTGGCTTGGAACCCCTATTCACCCCTTCTTTATCTGGAATGCTTATGGTGATAAAGAAGTGTGACGAGCGACGGTGGGCATTGGCTTGAGCACCATTAAGGACTATTTGCGAATTAGGGAGATTTGTGCACGAAGAGGGGAGGTGGCTCCAATACAAGAAAATCCTAAGAGGTGTTGGGGTCGTCCACGTGGTAGCAACAAGGTGAGGAGGATTGAAGTTGGTTCCACATCATAGGCAACGTAGTGGAGCGGGTGGGTGTGAATTTCCACGTGTTGCCTTTTGATTGACCTTGTTTTGATGGGATATTAGGCGTTGAATATCTTGCCCAATTCTTGAATTGAAATGGTCTATCTGCACTTAGAGGTCTTGGGAGTGTCATCTTGTTTGCTTCCGGTCTCTTAGGCTAGTAGGAGATTGTTCATCCGACTGTGTTTTTTGTTGTGTGGTTGTATACCCGTGATGGGCTTGTAGGTGCTCTTGGTTGGACATGATATATCCGTAATCCTATTTTTTTTGAATCTTAATAAAATATTATATGTTTATTGATAAGAAAAAAACAATTAAAACTTTGAAATACTAACACATTGCATTGAACAATGAAATTGGCAATGCTGAATATTTGTATGAAATAAATTATATTCAAACTATTAAATATTCAATTTAGCCATTGACTTAATGACTTATCATCCCTAAAGTCCATGCCAAAATTCCTCATGACAACTTTTAGACTCCTCTAGGACAAGCTTCTTTAAACCATTGGAAACAACCTTGTTTGTGTTGCATCATCATCAACTTGTGTTGGGTCCTCTAGCTGTACACCCCATTATTCTTCTTGTATGTAAGTGGTTTGTGGTCAATGAGACATAAGGTTGTGTGTACAAACACAAGCTTCTTTGCTCTCTTCGAGGTAAGTTTATTCCTCTTAATAGAGTGGATAAAGCTATAAGTAGACCAATTCCTCTCAGCAGTAGAAGAACTAGTAACTTGGGACAATAAACAAATGGCTATTGTAGTTGTTAGTGAAGGAAGCATATGGCTTACTTGCCTTGTCGACTTGATGAATGTGTTGAGCATTGACTAGTGAAGACATGTTCTCAAAAGAACTAGTAACTTGGGACAATAAACAAATGGCTACTGTAGTTGTTAGTAAAGGAAGCATAAGGCTTACTTGCCTCGTTGACTTGATGAATGTGTTGAACATTGACTAATGAAGACACGTTCTTCCTCATGTTCTCAATCTTGCAACCTTTCTCTCACTCACAATTCATTGTTGCTCAATACAATGAAATCTTGGTAGTGTTTTGGATGGAGGGCGGCATGTCTTTTTATAGTTTCTTTGAGCTTTACAGTATGGGTGGGGCCAATAGAACTTTAAGGGTTTAGGGCTAGTGGCCCATTTTTCCAAAAATAATCTTTGAAAATAACTCACTTTTTTGACTATTTAGATGTGGGGGATAGGCACAAGTTTTTGTAACTTTCAAGTGGTGCCAGTGAGTTTCCCAAGGTCTTGGGGATGTTATGGGGTCTCCTCGATGACCACATCAAGGGGAAAATGTTCTAATGACAGTTTTTTGGGGAGTGCGCTGCAATGGAACATTGAAAAAATCTCCCAAAAATTGCTAAACTTGAGAGTCGTATCGAGTTCAAGTTTGCAAGTTAATTGTGGAATAAGTTATAATAATCCTAAATCCTTTGAATTTTGACAAAAATGTTGGCCGTGGTTGAGCAAGTCAATTTTCCCCAAGAAAACCACATTTTCACATTTATTTGAGCATGCACCATGAAGGTTCATGTGGTCTTGAAGTCCAAAATTTGCCTTTGACCTGGTATGCACCATATGTGCTGCCTCTAGATCACGCAGGGGTGCTGCCCCTTGACTCTGCAAAAAGTAAAAATTATTTTGGGCCTTTTTCATTGATGATCTAGAAATGAAGGAAAATCTACTTGTGACCTTTGTAAATTCAGTTTAATGCACATTTTCAAAATTATTTTATATGTTTGTGTTCTTTATGTTCTGAAATGTGCAGAGTTTTCTTGCCAGTTCTGAGTTTTTCAACTATGGTTCCATACAAGGTTACTATGTTTGAATGCTCAAGTGCCCATGATTTTGGTGCACATGCCAGTACTCAGGCATCTATGCACATGATTTCTAATTTAAAATTCGAATATTGATGTTTAATTTTTATTTTATTAATATTTTTAGATATTTATAAATGTGAATTGCGAGCTATGAGTTCACGGTCCTGATAGGTTTATGTTATTGATTTATAAATTCCATAATCTCTGAAAATAAAACCTGGCCTAGAGAATCTAAAACCACAAGAAATAGACTGAAGAGCACAGCTACAAAAATTAGAACTCATTGGGACACTTGAAACACAACAAGCTTCTTATCATGCCACAGACAAATGGCCAAAAATTGAATCTTGTTACATGCCCTTCCAAGGAGGCATGGATTGCCCATTCTGCAAGGGGCTGTACTCTGGCTAATGGCCTTACATATTTCTCCTCCTATTTGTCTTTGCTTCTGACCTGCATATTATTTACCATCACTCTGCAGGAACTAAATAACTTGCACTCTTATGCCACGTTTTCTCAAGGGAATTAGATGGCGCCACAAAGGCAATACTTTCTAGGTCTGCTACTGCATTTACAAGGCTAAGATTTTAACATCTCTCAAGATAATGCAAGTCCTACCCTTTTTGCAACCCCCTCCATGCCCTGCTAAATGGAGCACGGGTTGCCTAAGATCATGTGGTCATGGAAACATGACTCTTCTATCCAGGAACACTGCCATTTCGATATTGTCCCTGTCCTCATGTAGGAGTAGAGAGGCTGTTGAACTTGATATCACGGGGCAAAGATTTTAACTTTAAGCTTTCAAGATAATGCAAGCCCTAGCCTTCTTGAAATGTCCTATATGACGTGCTAAATGGAGCACAGGTTGCTTATGATCACGTGGTCATGGAAACTTGACTCTACTATCCAGGAACACATGCCACTTCAATATTGTCATGATCCCGATGTAGGAGTAGAGATCCCCTGTTGATCTTGACATCATGTGGGCGAAGCTCAATCCCAAGCTCTATATTTGATATCCTTGAATTCATGAGGGTTCTTTCCTTCTTCCTCTTTAGTTGTCTCTGTGTAGCAATCAGGGAATTCTTTCAATGTCTTTGGAGATGGGGCAAATCCCAATCTTTTACAATCTCTTTATTTTGCTCTCCAGGAAAGCAATGGCAGCTTAGTATTGTTTATGGACCATCAAAGAAGAAATCTGCAAAAGAAAGCAATCAACAAGAGGAATGGCAATCCAATTTGAATAGGATAACCAATTTTTACACTGTTCATGGGCACTTTTAATAATGCTTGGTACATCAGCGATTATTCACAAATAAATCACAGTTTGTTTGTGAATAAGTTGGTAATTTCAATTGTCAATTCCTCTTCATTTTTACGCTGCAGATTTGCATTTTTTCAAGCATAAGTGCATTGTAAAGATCTGAATCCATTTGAAAAAGTGGGCACAATTTTGAGAAGCTGTTAATTTTGATTGTTAAACTCTAATTAACAATGGAGTACTGCTTCAATAGTCTCAATGCCTTCAGTTTTTGAATGGTTTAGAACTTGGTTGAAATTGACAAAACTATGTAAAATTAGCATGTGCCATGAAGGTCTCGGTGGCTTTGAAGACCTTAATTTGAGCTTGTTGGTGCTCCCAGACCTCTGCTATGATTTTAAAAAGCAAAAAAAACATGTTCCAGGCTGCACAAGATGGAAGAACATTATTTTTTCCTTTTGTTTGGCTTGAATTTGACAAAACAATGTTGGTTTCCCTATTTTTATGAAATTTTCAAGTTTTTCAGATTCAGGATTTTCAATATCAAATCCCAAGTGATTGAATTCTGTTTATACTATTGATTTACTTATTCCAAGTAATGCTACGATGATTATGGTTCTTGTGTCTGAGGAATGAGCCTGTTTAATTTGGCGTCATGTTGAGATAACTCAAGCTCCAGGCCATTTCAAAGGCAATTCTTTTGACTTGTAGGTTGACTTTGATCAAGCATCAGCTCTTTTGTTAGCCCCCAGATATTGTCGAACTCCATTTCATCCAAGCATTTATCAGCTCGACACTTTTACTGAACTCAGATTATCAATGTGGTAATGAGACTGTCTTTTTGAGAGAAATCTATGATCTTATTCACCTTGCCTTTGAATGCAGACATTACTTTGGCAGAAAGGAAGTAATAATATTGTTTGTGTTATGTTACAATAATTGATGCTGTCTAGTTGACATATTCTTTAATGGGGGGAGTTACTATAAAATCCTTTCAATCATAATTAATTTTTTCAAATTAATCAATTTTTTTACTAAATTTTGCCATTATTTTGATTTTCCCAATCAAAATTTTTATTTCTTAGCTAAGATGCCGATTTGGGTATGGGAATCAGACAGTATGGCAGTACGACATTTTTTCCTTGAGTACAGGTAATGGCAATATATATAATGCTTAAAAATATAAATTATAAGCACAGTGATAGTCATAAATCCATAATTGCCGATGAATGGAATTTTTAGATACCTCATAATATCATATTTATAAAATGATAATACTCAAGTCTCAAAATGTTGTTACACAAGGAAAATTCAGATTACAATCGATATTTAATATTCATATCCTTCTTCATCAGTAGCAAGGTGAGCATTTTGTTCAACTTCATTCGAGCCACAATCCATTGGATTGCCCCTTCCATAAGCCGTGTTAAGTGCAGAAGCTGCCTCATTTGTAGTGACTTGGGCAAGTTGCGCAGCTGTAGCATCTAAATTAGTATACTCAGGGGCTAGATCTCAATTCTTTGCCACACTCATTGTATTCAAGTTTCTTATGTGACAAGAGACGAAGGTTGGATTGTATGTAGACCAAATTATCTGCTTTTTTTTGCAACTGAACAGTTGCGCTTGACAGAGTGGGGATGGAGGAGTATGTACTCCATTTCCGCTCAGCTGAAGAAGAATTTGCAACTTGTTGAGTTTGCTTAAATTATTTAATTTTTAATTCTATAAATTAAGAGTCAAAACATAAATTATAAAATAAAAATATATTAATATAATATAGCATGATAGCATCGAATGAAAATAAAAAAAATAAAAGGATATGTGGGAGAGAATTTTAATTGCAAGAGGCTGCAAGTAAATAGAGCTTTGATCATGTTAGGTACCACCACTCATCAACACTTGCCTATATTTGTCATGAAGAGTGAAAACATCATGATTTTTTGAAGATATGAATTGGCCAAAGTTGTTCAAGACAATACTTTGAAGTTTTAAACTTCTTCATTTGTATATATCTTTCTAAATGCAGCCTTATAGCCAGCAGCAACCTCCACACCTTTATATGGTGTTAACCTCCTCGGCAATTTAAGTACATGTTTGCTATAATATTTTGGCGACAAAGAAAATGCTAAGAAATGTAAGGGGGTCGTCTTCTTGTTCCAATAGTGAGCAATAATTTGTTGCTTAATTTGAAAAAAGTTTCTGTTGGGTCATGTTCCTTGGCCTCTATTATTGTTCTTATTTTCTCCACCATGGAGTCCATGCCATCATAAATTTCACCCAAACAAGGGCGATCAGTATCAACATACTTAATCATGCTCAAGATGGGCTCAGTGAAATACCACTCACCATCTAGGATCAATGCTTTTACTTTTGGGCTCTTTTTGTGATTGATTGCCTATATACACTACACATGCTGTTGATGATCATAGAATTCAATGCCTCTTGCACCTTCACGATTGTCTTAAGACTATTGTGTGAGATGCAAATCATGTTTTGACAAGCTAACATGGTATAAAAAACACACGTCAAATATCAACAATAAATAAAAAATAAAAAATAAAAAATAAAAATAAAATTTAAATTGCCTTCAAGAACTCCAACCTGGAGGAGGTCTCAAATATGGCTTGTGACACATGATGATTAGTCACAACATTTGAATCTCCCGAGTCTCCGTGTAGACTTGTTTGACCCATTAAATTTGTGTGTCAATCTTTTGCAATATTAAATTGACCTTGGACAATGTTTTCAGGCCGCACCATTTCAATGGATTCTATGAGGATATTGGCAATGAAAGTTGCATCTTTTACTTGCGCCTCACAATCTACGTCCTTCAAAAGCTTTCTCCCTTTAGGGGACAATGCTTATAACATTGATGAATGGTGTTTTTTTGCAATCTTTCCATCCATCAGATTTTGATGGCCACACCTTATTTGGGCCCTGTATCCATGATCACTCTCAGTATGTCTCTACTGAAATTTTCTCCTTAGCCAATAATGTGGTTAACACCTTTTTTTGGGGTCACCTTTTCTTGGGTACTTCCGAGTTCAGCCAGGGTAGAGGCTGGGCACACTTGGGGCCGCACCTGTACCACTCCTGTATCGGACCTTCATGAGAAGGACATGGTAACATAGGTTCCCAATAATGTTTTCAGGTTGATCACTGTTAATGGTTTGGTAAAACTGTTTATTGCCTTTACATATTGTTGGATACCATCCTGGTTATATGTAAAGGTGGTTGGTTGGTTTATTGGAAAAATCCTATGTAACAATAGCCTTAAGAACTAAAAAGTCCCAACAAAATGTTCATGCTATGATATCTCCGATCAGGGCTCACAGAATCAATACATAGTAAATTTTTGCCAATTCAAAATGTGAAAATGTACCCAAGGAATATCTTGGCCTGGGAGGGACTGATGGAGGTACTCTCTTAGGTTGCGGAGTGCTTTTCCCTCTGCTGACGTCTGAGACTAGTGATATTTCACAAAACATGATGAGTTTTGGTCATTGTGGTTCCCGTCTACTGATAATTGTAACTCTAACTATGGATCAATCTCTGAAAAGTACAGCTATACTGTCTGATTGGCATTTACCATCCCTTTTGCTGCTGGCTGACGCTGAAGGGTGCTCGATACATCCACTGAACAAGATTGGGTGAAACTGTCACGCTCCTGCCATATAGACATCGCTGTCACAAAACAAATTGCAGTACAATAAAACTCCAATCACTTCCTTTAAACTTGGGCAAAGGAAATAAAAAGGGCTAGCAATCCATTAATATGTTTTATCAATATTAATTGATAGCGATTCCTAAACTAGGACGATTAATTGGCACGCATTTAGCGTTTAAGTAAAGCAACACTTGGATTAAGAGGAGATGCATCCCTTGTAAAGAGTGATGATAATAAAGATTGTGACTATTCATTCCCCCAAGAAGGATATAAATAGGAGATTAATTCATTTGTGAAGGCATCAAGTGAAATTGAGACATAAGATATCTGTTGGAGATAAATATCGATTGCAGCAAAGAGTAATATTTAGAGATAAAATTTAAAGAATACTCTTAGAATATATATATATATATATATATATTGCAAAAATCAAGTTATTGCATCCATTTGTAAGTAAATCTATTGCAACTCCATCAAGAGGTACTTATTACCAATATATATATATTGCAAAAATCAAGTTATTGCATCCATTTGTAAGTAAATCTATTGCAACTCCATCAAGAGGTACTTATTACCAATTAATATAAAAAATTCCCTTAGCAATCTATTTTGAATTTATAGAAATATCTTGCAAACAGGAAGGATGGTCAGCCTTTTGAGTTCACAAGAGCTGGAGGACAAGAGATCCTTCATGCATCTTATCAAGTGTGCCACCCCAAGATGGGTGGACCAGAATTCTTGCCATGCTTGTGGGCCAGGATGCCGAATGGACTGAAAATCCTTTCTGTGCTCCTGAGCTTGGTCGAGGAGGATTGCCAGCTCCATAGTGGACTGAGGGATAAAGTGGACCAGAAATCCTTCCATGCTCTTGCAATATAAAGATGGCCATCCCTGAGATTGCTGTTTGCAAGTATTTCCAATTAATTCCTAATATGGTTGACTATAAGGAATATGCTTTGGACCAAATTTTAATGATATTAAGGTGTACTGATTCATATATGAATGATGCTTATCTGGATTTAGATGCTATCATGGATACTTGACACACAATGTTTTTAGTGTCAGTTTCTAGTGATTAATATTATTTGCAGGCCCTAAACCAATAATATCCCATAAAGGGCATTACAATTGGCAATTTTATTACAAATTTATATCGGTAAAAAGATAATACAATTCTTATCTTAAGTTGGATTACTGTTCCAGGACTAAATTCAGGTAAATCCCAACAAAAGACATTACAGAAACAAAGACTTAATCGTCCTAATATGGCTAGGAGACCATAATAAAGTATGGGACATTATACTTAACATGAACTTTTTTGAGTTGCATCATCATACCTAATGTTTGTTATGGTTTTCACATCTTCTTCATGCAATAATTGCTTCTCAAAACCCAGAAGTTAATATGTGAAAGTGAGTGTACACTCTTCTAGTTGCATTCTTGGAAGAGAAGAATCATTAATCATTGGTGATTTTCAATTTCTTTAGGAGACTGATTAGCACAAACTTAAGGGTTTCTCTATGACTGCATGATTGCTTATGATAGAGAGAATTGTAAAAGGTTTGATACATGGTAATGTGATCGGTTCCTGATAACTGATAATCTGTATGCAGCATCCGTGGAAAAATATTAGAGATGGAGACAGTCACTCAAACAGAAGGAATGAGAAAGCGCTATCGCTATTTGAGCCATTTTCCTTTAACAGCAACATTTAAGGTGTTTATATGAACTTCAATTTCCTTTACAGAAGTGAACTATGTGTTTGTTTTCTTAAGGCAATATTTCATTTTTGAACTCATAAATATAATTCACTACTGTATGCTTTTATGCAGCTCTGTGAAATTGATCTGAGTAAGATATTGCCTGCTAGTGTTTTTTCCCCCTTTACTGATGAAATTGAGAAACGGGAAACTGAACGTCGTCATCGCCAAAAGCAGGTAATTGGAAACCATGGTTGGGATTGATTTTCTTGAATCATTCAAGTGTTAAAACTACAGAAAAGTCAATGTTGGTTATAAGCACATTTTGTCAATAACTAGTTTGAATGCAATTATTTTGAAGTTAACGACACCTGATATATTAACATCCCTTGTTTGATTGTAGAAACTAGTATTTGATGTTACCTTTTACTTGGTTGTCCATTCCTTACACATGAAATATGCTATTTGTAAATTAAAAGAACCATAGTACAATTGCACGATTTCTTAAGAGTGGGCAATTTTACGGATTTGGCAAGTCTTGTAACATCAGACATGCTTTTATGTCTATCTTTTTTATTAATTCTAATACATATTGCAGACCATAGAAGTAGTCACCAAAAATAGTTTGAAAATTCTGGCTGCATGGAGAGCTGGTGTAGTTTCATGTATTTATATTTTGAATTTATAAATTATTAAATGACACAGCTATAATTGTAGGAGTTCAAGTTTAATTTGTTCTAGTGTCTTTATCTGAATTAGAAAAGCATATGGAACCATTTTAGCATATGCATAAGTTCTTAACTTAAAGTTGAAATGTTATCCTCTGCATCATTTTTTTTGTTGATTCCAAAATATTAAAACTGATCATTCAAAATAATCTATTCTCTTAAAATAAAGTTTTAGAGTCAAAGAAATTTGTAGTGTACGGGGTAAAAATCTTATACTACTAACTGAAGAACCTTGGGTAGGTAGGCGAGTAGAGCTGGTATTAGGTACTACAATATGAAAATCTTTTTGGACATTGGCTAATTACTAAGAAACACCTAAATCTTTAATGAAAATCTTTTTGGACATTGGCTAATTACTAAGAAACACCTAAATCTTTATTTGAGATGATTTCTGAAGTACTGAAGAAATCTTGCTGGATCTTTTTCACTATCCAATCCTTAGTTTCTTTAGTTTGGTGATTTGTACAATTTATTTTTTAATTTTGTTTCTTTAGTTTGGTGATATGTACAATTTATATTATAACTTTTTAAGGACTTGTATTGCAACCTTGGTCAAATAATTAAAATCCAAAAAAAAATTCAGTAATGTTCTAGGTAAATGAAAAAGTGGACTTCTACCAGGACTATGTCATGTGTCAGATTGTTGGGCCACTTGGCTGGGACTAAAACAACTACCTCTATATTTCACAAAAAAAATGGTTTTTAAAAGAACAGGATATTTTTTTGACATTGAGGACAATCAATATTTATTCAATAATGATATATATTTGTTAGACTTGGAGAAAATTATAGCCTAGAGTTATCCCCAAAACTTTTAAAAGATTCTAAACCCTGGAGTATCAGTTTGTTCTCTAATATGTTCTGTACTGTAATTGTAATTTGATTTCTATGTAGGACATTTGTTTAAATGTGATGATCTGTCTTCCATCTGTCACTTGAATTGATGACAGGAAGCTAGAGCTCGACACAGGGCTGCTGCAGCTGCAGCTGCAGCTCCACAAGGAAGGTCCGGTATTTTAGATTCCACAGTTTCCATATGTGATGACAAACTACCATCAAGTGCTGATTTTGAAGGTGATTTGATTTTTTTTTGAAGGAATAGGTCTCATTAATTTTTAGATTATTCAGGGGGCATAGAAGTGTTTCAGAAATTAGGGAGCATGGTTCAAGTTTAACACTAGAGAACTGTAAAACGTGTTCTTTCAAATATATGTTCCACGGAGTGGTTACAAATGGAATGATTGACATATACATTTTAAAATGAAGCCCTAGGAGACCTAAAAGGTGTATCTACTAGTCCTCCAGTATTTGATGAGCGAAGGCTATTTTCACGAGTAGCAAGACTTGGATTTGCTGCTGGATGTGACCCTCCTGCTCTTAAAGACGGTTTATCTGCAGAGTTGTCCCGAGAATCGTCAGCATCTGGTTTTAACAGCATTAACATGGAAACAATGGGGTTTTCTTCTGAAAGTGGTATGTGGAATGCCTTCTTTACGTGAGGTTTTTACAGTCTATTTAAATGATCACCCAGTCCAGCTAAATTTGATCTTGTAGTTGCAGTTAATTCCCAACACAATACATTATAATCATCTGTGATTGTTAGTGCCAGTATTAGTATTTAGAAAAGCTTTTATATTCGTTAAATTCTCCATATTTGTCTAGCACTCCTATTTGAGTTATGCTAGTTGAATCCAAAAGGATGTGTTAACATATCCCCGAGGGAAAATAATTATTTGTTGGAATCAATTACTTGAACTCTTTACGCCCTCGAAATCTCTTGCACTTGGTTCATGCCAGTTGAATGAATGATTCTACGAACTTCATTCTATGAACAATCATTTTCTTCCATGAAAATTGAGCTTCCTAAGCAATATCTTTTGTTCTCCCAGATTCTTTTTATGAGTGCAAGAGATGTATTGTAATGAGAATTGGGTTTTCATTAAGCACACTTTTTCAGCTGAAGCCGTTCTTTGCTTGTGGTTTTTGTCACCGTCTTATCAGGTACCAGCAGTTCATCGCCTATGTCTTTTGCAGATATTATAACAACAGCCCCAAAACCTAGTGGTGATCCATGCATTAGTCAGATATCCAAGATGCAAAATTCTGGCAAAAAGGGTAAAAGAGCTTCCAAGATTCTTCTCTCAACAGCAGGTGGAAGGCGCTATTGATTATGGCAATTTTTGTGGTATTCAATTATACACATGCTTTTTTCTTGTATTTGTGTGGCAATGATGAGTTACCTAGAGAAATCAACCTATGAGATAAACTTACAAAATTCAATGGAACTATTACAATATCGAAGAAATTGCTATTTGCCAATTAAATTTTTATTGATTATAATCTGATAATTCCAATTAAATGCTGCACTTATTTTGTATCTTTATGAAGGCACACACATATCTTGGCACTTTTGATTGTAGTATTTTTTGTGTAGATGGTTTTTGATTTAGCTTCTATTATTTAATGAGTATTGTGTAACATGGACGCATCCCCCCCTAAACCCTAGCGTTCTCAAGACGGGGATGTCCCTCCACCACCCACCCTTCTGCCACCCTTTGGCTGTTGGGACGCCGGGATGGCCCGTCCCCAAAACGGCATAGGGACACCCAAGTGTCCCTTATCAGTCTTGGGGACATCTGTGCAATCCCATTGGGGGATGGCCATAAAAGTGATATTTAAAAAAAAATTGCATGTTTTTAATTTTTGTTCAAACACGTCAATTTTGGGAGAAAAATGCTTTGAAAATGAAGAATCCAAAGGCCACACAAGAGGGCTAATTTGCGTGGAATAATTCTTTTAGCTTGTTGAGCAATTCTTTAAGCTTGTTGAGCAATTCTTTAAGCTTCAACAATTGTAAAGGTGATATTTAGGGTCTCAATAAAGTGTTTACAAACAGATAAGACTTTTAATGTGATAACCATCATGCTATGTTTTATTTTTTGATCAATGGCTAAAATTGATCTCTAATGTCCTTGATTTTGAGTAAATGTTATTGCAATGAAGCTCCGTAATCCATTGTGATTGAAAATGACACATTCTCCAAGAAGGTTGCTTCTATTTAAAGTCTTATGCAAATTTAGCAAGTGCTTCCAAATTTTAGCCGAAGTTCTCTTGGTTTGGACTTCAAGAAGCATTTTATCTATCATGGTTGGATCATCAAATTTGTTCTGGTCTTTACATGTAGTTGCTGTATGAGAATCTTTACTAAAGACAATATTTCCAAGGCATTTGCATTCAAAACTATTTCACATACATTGCTTTTATAATTTTTACTAGAGAATCTTTTGTTGCCTTTCCAATTGATATTGGGTAATGAGGGTATTTATACTCTCTTACCCAACCTTCAATCGTGGAGTAGAACCATTTATACTATCTTTCTCTTCCTCAACCTTCAATCTCAGAGTAGAACAAAATGCATTAATGATATTGTCATAGGAAAAATTATGTACCCATCAAAAGACAAAATCTATGAAAAAATTGCAGGCCCTCGTGTCCTAGCTTATTGTATATGTAAATTCTTATTTTTATAATAATAATAATAGCTCTTTTTTGGATTTAACTGTGTTCTTTTTAATTAATGTCTCATATCAAACTTCATGATCTATCATCAGTTTTAGATAGCTAGAGAAGAGAGAAATAAATGATAGATCATTAAGTTTGATCCAAACATTGGTGATAAAGATCTCACACAGGCAATTTCCAAAAAAATGTTATTATTTCTTAATATGGGCTGTGGAAACTACATTTTGATGAGTGATTTTCACGTCATAGTTGTGATTGCCCATTTTTTTTTTTGTAAAATACTAGTGATTCCATCCAAAAATAGGTGTGATTTTGGATAAAAAATTTATGGGATTCAAAAAATAATAATATTATTATATTAAAAAATCCATGTTTTTTTAGATTAGTTTATTTTGAAAGAAAAATTAGTGTAATTTTCAAATAAGATTTGTACTTTCAAAAATGTTGTTTCATCCTTTAAAGTTATTAATTTTTAACAAAAACAAAATATCTATTTCTTGTAACATAAAATGACACGATTTTGCACAAAAAGGCTAACTTCAACAAAAATGGGATGATTTTCTTTCCCTTGATATCATATGGATTTGATGTATGAATTCCCCCTTTTCACGCTGTTGTTAGGGATCACTCAATTCATACTTGCTAACAAACAATCACTATGTCTTCGCACTTTTACGAACTATAGATGACAACAATGCCATATTACATAAATCAAGCACATAATGATAACCAAAACATTTATTGATTAAATAAAAAGTGAAAGCTTTCTTATATGGGATTATAATGGACAACCAACCACATTAAAATGTGTGATAAATAAAATAAAATATAAAAAAAGAAATAAAATGTATAATATATCATGAATTTGGTCTAAATTTATTGAAACATACAACTAGCAATTAATTGATCATTTATTAAATAATAATTACGTTAACATTAATTTACATCTGCAGTAATGATGAATTTCACACAACTGTTCTAATTTCTGTTTACTTTTTAGGTACATTTAAGAGTATGGCTTATTCAATTACATGTCTGAAAAAATGTACACTTTTGTGTGGAGTTGGGCACATTCTCTAAACGTACATTCTCACACATTTCACTTTACAATATCCATTCTTATAGCTTTTCACACAATTTACCTTTATTACATACCATATATTAGGATATTCATTCCTTGCATGTAAATTTTATGCTCCCTTATACTAGATCAATCTTGTGGTTGTAGTATTGAAACAACACTTTTAGAGCAAAACAAATATTGATACGATACTTTTGTATTTGACCCAAAAAATACAAATCCAAAATTTGCTAATTTTTCCATTTTATTTCATGAGCGAACTTATAGATTTTTCACATAAATTATTAAACTTGATATTCAAATCCATTAAATGTGTTCATTTATTATTCTTTAATATTCGGTATTCATTTACAAAATCTTATGAATTGGAGTGAAGAATCATTCTAGGAATGTTTGGAGTGGAGTACTAAAATGAGCCTGTCTAGATAATCATTTTAAATCATCTATATTTTTCAATATACTTTTTATATTAATCAGTAGCATAACAAGGGTGTTGACCATTATACAACTACTTATAGGCATAAATGGAGATCAACAACACATTAACAATAAAGGTACTGAATGTTACAAGTGTAGGCCATGATCTACACACTAATAGAAAAGTTAGTAGCCCACCTCACAAGTGGGTAGACGACTCACCCACAACGTGGGGAAAATAATGAGAATAGAATATTTTTTTCTATGCTGCTGGACAATTGTCTAGGTAATACTATCATTAGGATCCCCACGACAAGGGGGAGAAAGTGGTGAAATCCCATTAGGGAGATTGTTAGTACAAGCGAGAAAATGTTGAGAAGGCTGCACATTGTCAGTCGAAGATTGGAGTACAACAGGACTAACAAATGAAGGATCCACACGACCAGAGGGGATTTTGCCAACAACAATAGGCACAAGAGTTGCAGAGGCCATGAATGCAGCATGATCATCATCCTGATTTGTAGCAGGAGCATCATCTCGAGGGGAGTCATCGTCAGTTTGTGATTCATCGTCAGAGAAAGAATCAGAGGCCCAAATAGTCAAATGTTCATCATTAGTGTCTTCCACCAAGTGACAATGCCTTTGCACTGTAAGAGAGAATTATCAAATGCTAGATGACTAGTAGAGAAGCACCGACCACATCAAAATGAGAGGCCCTCATAGTCTACCGATTGAGTGCACGATGTATCCCCCATCATGAGAACCACATCTCAAAGGAGAGGTGTGAAAATTTCAGTCAACCAAAATGCATGGAAAGGTGGAAAGACCCATGGTAGTCGTGGTATCATCCACTTTTAGAAAACCAATAGAGTTGTTGATGACCTCAAAACAAGAGTTCTAGAAATGAAGGGGGAGTTCGGAAAAAAAAAACCACACAAGAGACACACTGAGATGTTCAGCTAGAGGGTTGAAGAGACTGTCCAAGCTCATTCACAACCTTAGCAACAAAGACATCCCTCGAACCACCCATTGGAATAGAGGAACTGTGTATAGTTGTACCCAATTCATCCTCAGAACCACCCTTGAAAAGCACAAATGCAAGAATGATAGGGCAAAATTTGTTGGCAGTAACCGCCAACAAAGCACCCTGCGTCGAAGGAGACTCCACAACCACCCTGACCTAGGTAACACAAAACCCATTCTGGGTAGCATAGAACCAAATGTAGCATTAGCCGTTGGTGAAGTGGTCGCAATATGAGTGGGAGTCACAACATTAGCTATTGGCACAACATGATCAGGAATATTTTAATATTGTTATCATTGATCATTTCTATGATTATAAAATTGGTCTTCCTAATGGGTTGATGTAATATTATTTAACCTATATGCTCTAATAGCTTCCCCAAGGTTCTTTTTAATACTGTTCAATCTTAAGAATCAGTGAAAGGTGGAGAATTTAGAGATTCAAATGACACAAGCATGTAGTGTTCCAAATCAAATTTATGACCTACTAGACATATCCATGGAAACAAACCATAACTAGGGTATACTTTAGTGGCGAATATTCGCCAACGACGAATATTCATGTCGGCGACTTGAAAATGACAAATATAATGTACCAATCGAGGGTGGTCACTTCGCCCAGACTTTATAAATATTCGGTCCAATGCACAACCCAATCACCCATCGTTTTATGTAATTAATTGTATCTCTGTCACGATTTTTCCAATAGAATCTATGTTTTCTAAACGATAAATTAAATATTTTCACCTACACTTTCTGAGGTTGTCTTAATAGACGATCATAATTTGCCAATAGCAATATAGAGATTTATTGGCTAGGAGGACCCAATTCACCAACTCTATTATAATTTCCAATGAATTGGACGACCCATAATCACGTCAAAAATTACATAAGACGTGCTATAGTTAAGCGAGATTCGCCAAATATTTGTATACCATATAAAATTCCTGCCGAATTTGCCAAATAAGGATTGGTATAAATACATCAACCGAGTTCAGATTTATCTCTACATAATTTGGTCGGGTTTGAGTAGTGAGATCTCAATTCGGATTTGAGACGTTCGGACGAGGAACAACCATTGTTGTTAACTACATTGGCGACTGCTAGTGACCTAAAGGTAAGTGATCATATTTTTGAAGTGTTATAATATTATTTTGAAGTCATCTCTATCTATTTGCACTGTTGAATTTATTCTTATTGAGTGGGGACTCGTTAGTGGTCACTCGGGAGACCTCAGACATCTAGATTGTAGGCTGTAAGGCCAATGAATCATATAGTCTATTATCACTTCTTCAACAAGTTGATATTTTTTTGCAGCTTTTATTTCGATGGAGATGTCAAAAAGGAAGAAGGGTAGGAATCCTGAATGTGGGGAAGGCCTAGAGGCCAAAAAAATGCAGAACCTTGTCTTCATACTTTTGCATTGACAATGATTATGGTGAAAATTAGGAAGTTACATCATCACAAGTACTAGTACAAGATTCACAATGTACACCACATATTGAAGAAGGTGACGAACCTGATATCTCAGATCACGATGAACTTGAAGAAGATTTTCTAGTAGATACCCAGGTTAGCCGGAATGATATAATCGACTTGGGTGATGATGCCACAGATAATACTGCACAGAAGGGGAAAATAAGAGGCAAATAAAAAAAGGATGAAGAGTGGGATCTGTCCGTGAAGAATTTTCAAATTACTTGAGTGTCAATGTATCCATTCATTGAACCAGTGCCGAATCTAATTGAAGGCAATCCTCCAATGAAATGCAGGTGTAAGATTTGCACTTGGAGACATAACAAGGAAAAGAGGTTGCAGCTAAAAATTGACACCATAGAAAAACATACAGGTAAAGTTTACGAAAAACAAATGATAGATGAAGTTGAAAAATCAGTGATAAGATGGAAAACAAAGGAGGAATGTCAGCATGCTAGGAATGCTGAAGAATTTTATTTTCAGGATAAATTATAGACAAAGCTTGCTGAAGTTAAATGCTCTATTAAAGCTTTTCTTGGAAAAGAAATGCAAATAGAACATCTGGGAAAAGCTCTTTAGGTAAGTGTTATTTTTTATATTTTGAGTAGAGGGCGTGCTATGACATACTACCCACCAATGAGTGGTTTATTACACTTTTTGAAAGTTCCTAACAGTACTAACCACTAAATAGTTGGATGGGAATGGGCAAGTTGTATTGCTAAGGCTGCAAGTTGTAAAGAGGAAAATAAGAGTAAACTTTATTGCATTGTCTTGCTAAGGCTGATAGTAGATAATACTTCATGGGTATGCACACATGTTTATACTGTACAAAATCATGCCCACCAACCTCATCTACTATCTGTTGCTAAAATGAACGTTAGTGCGAGAGCGGAAAATTTATTTCAACTAGTAAAGAGTTCTTTAATTGAATATGGAGGTATGGATGACATGACGATTGCCCAAAAGTTGGTGTGTGTTGGAGCGGATAGAGCTTTCAATAATGCAAGGTCACAAGAACGATCTTTGTGCAAAGATGTAAACTTCTTGTGCGCCCTACATTACTGGCATTCATTGCATGGCCCACAAAATGAATCTAGCTTTTGGAATTGTGAGCAAGCATGCCACAATAAAAAAAATTGAACATTTAATCAGAGAGTTGTACTCACACTTTTGTCGAAGTCCCAAATGATTATTGAAATTTCAACACTTTGCTGATGGAATAACTGATGGGAACAAGGTTGTTAAAGATAATGATACCAGATGAATCTCTTTGGATGGACTAGCGCATCGAGTTTTTTTAGAATATCCATCCTTGATTGGACTATTTCACATAAATCGCGATAAATCAGACCAACGAAAATTTCATGACCTGCTTCAGAGGTTAAGTAATATAGAGACACTCTTAACTTTAGCAGCTCTTCTCCCCATGTTAGAGGAAATGAGGAATATTATGAAAAAAGCCTAGCAAAGAGCTATGTGTATTGCATAATATGCTAAGATACATGACATGCGTCACACTCAATAATTTGTATCGAAATCAAACAACATTTTTTGATAAAAAAATTGTTAAGTGGTGGACACTCACATATTTGAATAATCCTGATAAATTTTTACAGATCAATGTAAATGAGGAGTTATATGCCAGTGTACGCGGAGTTGAGATACCAATGCAATACTTTTCCACGGTCGAGCCCAAGGAACCTGGAAAGCACCCCAAGAAGCAACTATCAAGAGTTACAAGGGAAGAGTTTAGCAAGATTGTTGAGTCTGTAACTGCTTCTATGAAGAAAATTGCTTATGATCTTTCCTCACATATTAGAAACCATTTCCCTCCTGAGAAACTAATTGAAGCCACGTCTATTGTGTTTCCTCAATATTGGTCTCTCAACAATTCAACTGATTTTCAAACTAAGCTACTGACTTTGGTAAAGCAATTTTGCAAATCCAAAGAATTTAATGGGTTAACTATAAATGAAATTTTGGACGAAACTCTTGTTAGAGAGAAATCAACCTGTTTTGCATACGCTATGAGGGAACAATATGACATAATGGAGAACCCCCACGAAGAGGGATCAATAGCAAGGCTTTGGAGAAATCTAGGTCAGAGTGAAATGTTGCGTGATTCAATATCAAAATATTTCAAGCTTGCTAATTTATATCTTACCATGATATTGGGTTCAATGGAGGATGATAGACTTTTTAGTGCTTTGGGGTTCCTAAAATCAAAGCTAAGAAACAAACTAGAGAAGAATTTGGAAAATTGCTTGAGGCTCTATACATCTAGGTATGATGTCCACACTTTTCCTTACGATAAATGACTGAAAATGTGGACGTCCAAATGTGGAAGAAGAGGTTTGGGAATTACTTCGAACCAAAGTGCCAGTGGGACAACTGACTCATGTACTAGTAGCATTGAGATGCATTTCTACAGAGGTATGCAAACTCGTCGTATTTTTGCAATTAAAATTTAATATTGATTTGCAATTGCGCTTTTCAACTTTCTATTTTTAGATAGAAAATAGAAGAATAAAAGGGCATAATGTGTTAATTGATAGAGTGATGTTTATTTAGAGATGTTGAGATTTTCATTAATTCTTTCAAAATATAGCCATACGATACAAATCATTCAATACACAACTTTGTTTGATTGTCTATTCAAAAGTCAATACGAACTTCAGAACCCTTTGCAAATGAACCTGAATTCCCTTTTATAGAAACACAGGAGAAACAACTTCAGGTTGATTTGCAACATGTGAAGACTCAACATCAAAATCAATATCACAACCTTAATACAATTGTACAAGCTTGAACGCATCTATGACCATCATAGGTCGGATTAACAAATTAGCAACTGCTACATTTATCCTCATCTTGTTAAAAAAAAATAGTTCAAACATAAAACATACTTCATGCCATGAAAAACTAAATACAGAGAATATCATTATAGATAATAGCACATAACATTGAAATTAATTTTACATACTATGAGTGATGAGATGTTATCATGTTTCTGCCAGTTTTTGTAGGGTGCTCCACTTTATGTCTAATGGAAATTCAAATTGTTTTAAAGTATGGCGAGTCACTTGTAACTTCGTCAACAATTCATGTTTGGAAGATTGACTTGAAACCACTGTTTCATCCAATACTGCATTCAAAGTTGTCAATGGTTTTTGATGTATTTGAGAAAGATGTGATGAGTTGTGTCCTTGGGAAGCTTGTCTAATTTAGACTTCAATTTTTCCTCCAACCCTTTTTTGAAATCTTCTCTTCCAATGAATTTCAATGATGTGTCAACAACATTCGACAAACCAAGATTTATCAATTTGATTGTCTTTTCATTCAGCTTCGCAATCTTTTTCTCAGCTTTCTCCAGAATCTCCTATCCTTGCCTTAGTTTCTGACATTTTTGAATGATAGATGATGCCTTTACTGAGGCACGAATGCGGTTGTTAATTCCCTTGGATGCTAATTGGCTGTCATTGGTACTGTAGACCTCTTGCAATTTTTTTTTTAATATTCTCTTGTGAATAAAGTTTTCTGTTCTTCTCAATGTGCTCTTTGAGCTTCCCAAAAATTTCTCTCAGACTATCATTCAATTCAAACCATTCATACAACCTGTCACTACTCTCCATTATTTTCCCCTAAATTTCCTATTTTATATGCTTCACTGTATTTTTTAATTTTTCATTCAAGCTATCTTGGGAAGTTTTAATTGTAGTATTTGCCTTATGTAGCTCTTCTCTCAATTTTGACAATTGGTATTACTATGTTTTCTTATTTCCTCGGCTTTCTCTTCCCACTATTTTTATTTTTCTCTCTCATGCTCCAATTGGTTGTATAAATTTTTATTTTCCAGAACAATAGACTCCAATTTTTCTCTCCACCCTGAGCAGTGAACTGTAGATCACTTGCTTGGTCTTTTTTGACACATTGATTTTGTCCACATTTTTAAACTTTGGAAAATCTATTTGGAGGGTGCTAACATGATATTCAGAGGGGTCTATCTGGCTATGTGGTGGATTTTTATCTTTAGCTGGGGGCATAACAACCATGAACTCCATAATTTATTTGTTTGGGTCATATGTGGGAAATACCTTTTTCCATACATGTTCTTCCTGACAAGCTGCAACAAGTGCATCCTTCTTCAATTTCTTCTTATTTTCTTTATCCATATTTCTTGTTTGTCCAAATTCATTTAGGAAATCATTGCAACAAAAATATGGGGTTGCTGAGGCAATTGAATGTTTGAAAGGTGAAATAGCACTTGCAATGATGTACGTGCCTCCACCTATGCCTGTGGTTCTAACTAATGCATTGAGAGGATTAACAACACCCATTCCTAATCTTGTCTCACTGTCACTAGAAAGTGGAGTTTTTGGACTCTTTTGAGGGGTTTGTTCTGAAGCTGCAAACAAAAGATTTGGAGTGGAAATTGATATAGTTGAAGTTGTACTCACCATTGGCGTTATTGTCATAACCTTTTTCTTCTTTACAATTCCTTGATCACTGGAATTTTTCATAGTATCTACTACTATTAGCCTTTTGTGAGGGGTATCTTGTTGTTGCACTTGTTCAGGACAACTAGTATTAGTACCCATGTCATCTCCAGTCCCACCAATGCCAGTGGCACTTGATTGAACACTAATAGAAATACTATCACTAGATTCCCCACCAGTGGCAGTGGCATTTGATTCACCACCAATAGGAATACCATGTTCTAGTAGTCGTGATTGAATCCAAGTGTCTGCACAAGGTGGATTTGAAGGCGAATCTCTAACAAATGAAGATGCAAGGGTATGAGACCGAGTAATACCTTTCTGTGATGAATCTGATGATTCAACTCCAAGGACTGGTTTATGACCACGTCTTGGTGGTAATGGTGTCACAATTGCAAACCAAGGGCCTTCTCCTTTGGGCCCAGACCACCAAAACCTTGATAACCCATTTTTTCTATAACGGTCGCCCCTTTTCTATATTTTTCTCTAATGGAATCATTGAATCCACTCAAATTTGCAAAAACTGTAGTAGCTGTTGGAGTGGTTGTAGGATCCAGATTAACCTCAATCTCATACTCATTATCTTCAATATCATTATTGTCATATGCTTTAGCGGGATGATCTGTATTCTGTCGTTTACTAAGCTCTTCATCCTCTTCGATTTCATAAAGATCTGCAGAGGTCTTTGATTCACCGAGATTCTTCCTCATAATATAAAAATCATTGATTTTGTTACGAGTCCAATTTTTCTCTTTACATTTTTCCACTATATTTTGTGGAATAGCTTTTTTAGACGGATTAGCAACTTTTTGGTAGAATTGATTTGATGTCTTGGCCTGATCTCTTGTTTTCTGTGTGTACAATGCCATAATTTGTGATGAAAGTTATTTTATTGAAATATTATTTTCAGCCGCATAAGTATCCATCTCTTTTTCTACCTCATCCTAGGAGTCCATGTTTTTAATTTTTTTTAGCAATGCTTTACTTTCATGTTGAAATTTGCTTGCGGAGTTCTTATTTGTCTTAAGCCTTGTTTCAATGACTCTGATTGGATCATACTTCTAGTAACTGACAAAATCAAAGCTGAAAATTGTCAAAAAATCATGTGTCACTTTGAATTCTTTTCTCTCAAATGTGAACCGTCCACATGAGAAAGACTAGGAAGGAATTATGGTCTTCTTTTGCTGACCATGAAAGAGTAAATTTGTGCTCTCCATCTGTCATACATATTCCAATGCAAATACCCTCTCTGTCACATGAATTGGAATTCTATAGGGTTTTGTTGCTGAACCGTAAAACCTTTACATAGTGTATTCTTCCATGAAGAACCTGTCAACCAATTGTATTTGATTTCCGAGTTCAATGCAATCTCTACAAGACAGATAAAATCTAGGCATTGGAGTGCTTGTAATTTCATTATACATTGGTGCCAAAAATAATTATACAAAATGGTTATAGTTCTTTCTATTATCATGCATCCTTATCTAGGTTTCCATTCATATATTAGACGCTCTGTTTTGTTCTGTGTTTTCTCATCAATCTTATAGACCTGAATGTGAAGCTTGTTGGTCTTGAATATTGCACAATACTTTGCTAGAAGAAGATAACACAAGTAGGTTGTGAACCTAAATGTCTTACATGAACCCCTTTTAATCATTAGTAATTATTTTTGCACGGAGTGAACAATGTTCTCAATAAAATTATATCTTACAGGTTCACTTACATAATGGATATGAAAAATCATTTCAAGAAGGCTGGCACCCACTTCACCATTATTTTCCAATCCCAGGAAAAATGTTAGCAAGGAAATATTATTCTGAACCTATGACACACAAATATTATAATCATAAGGAGGCTTATGATTCCGATCCATTCGAGCATCACACTATGTTAGACCTTTGATATATGAATCTTTATAATTGGCATCTACTCTCTCATAGTCCTCTGCCAGCTTTCCTAGGTCAATGTGGACGTTTGATTTTTGTGATTCAAACCCTAGGTCCAACAAATGAGAAAATTCTCCCTCATTTATGGATAAAATATCCTCTTGAGTATTTTTATTGACAATTTCTTTTCTATCTTCATCATAATTTTGGGCGCAGACCATGAGAATTTTTGGGCAAGGGAATACTTCAGGTAACAACATGCATCCCAACCCAACAACCCACTGTGCAATTTTATTTGTACTTGCATTTAATATTGTGTTAAAAATAGTATATTTACCCTTGTTTGGATCTCTCCACTTATTACACAATGCATATCTAATTTCTATGATTCACCTTTTTGCATAGATAACATGATCATAAATATCATGGCATTCATTAGTAAAACCTGTTATTTTAACTAGTTTGGTTAAGTCTATTTCTCATTCTCTTTCCTTTTAGTTTTAGTTGTACTATCTGATTTCCCCATCGATGGTACTGGTAATGGTTCAAAATAATGCTAGACAACTAGTAACTACAAGCCTGCAAATGCTAACCCTCATGTTGAACGGTGAAACCCTAATTATAGTTCTATAATGTAAATGATAAACCATGAGATTCAAAAATTAAAAATACGGAATGTAGCTGTTCTGGATTTTACTCAAAATTTCTATATGACCAGAATGGCGTAGACAAACTCTGTTGCAATCCTTAATCTAGAAGTTGTTTCTGAATCTCCCTTGATTAACTGGTTGGTCCAAGAATCGAAATACCAATACGAGTCCTTTAGTTTCAAATCCCTCAAAAATTTCAAAAGCTGAAGGGAAAAATTTGTGGAATCGTATTAGAATTTTATAAATTATTATTAATTACTATTCATACCCTCGGGGCAATAAGTTTATTGCTTCTTTATGAAGACTGTCAGTCTAACATGTCACACGTGTCACTTTTTTAGAACATTTTTGAAGACTTAATCCTTTACAACTTCTGCACGAAATAGAGCTTATTCTCTTTAATTAATTATACAATTAAATTTATAATTTAACTATACACTATACTTAATTAAATGTTTATCATTTATGGTAGGACAAGTCACAACGTTCAATGTCACGTGCCTTGTTTTTGGTGGAAGTTTTAAAAAATGGTTATCGTTTCCACATTCACCCTGAAATACACCTTAGGTCGTTGATCTATGCTCATCTAGCGGACGTTGGTGAATCGGTAGCCATTGTCAGTTGCTACGGGTCCCAGTTTGGCAACCTAGTTATCTGACACATCATCGTTGAATGGGTCATCGCCTTTCTTTCTGAGGACTGTCAGTCTGACATGTCACACCATACACGTGTCACTTTTCCTGAATGTTTTTAAGACTTTTTTATGCTTTACAACTTATGGCTGAAATAAATCTTATTATACTTAATTAAGTGTAAAACAATTTACAATTTAACTATATTGAATTAAATATTCTAGGTGGACGTTCAATGAGACATGTCTCATTTCCGGAGGAAGGTTGCAGAAAATGTTTATCGTTCCCACATTCAGTCTGGAATACACCTTAAATCGTTGATTTGTGCTCATCCAACTAACAACAGTATCCTTTGTCACTTTCACTTGTCATGGATCCCATTATAATTTATCATGTTATTTGTTAATTAAACAATACAAATGTTTAACCATGTAATCTGTATAAATATTTAACAATTAATTATATATTGAGAAATGTTTAACTATAATTTTAAATCATTGTTCACGTCCAAGATTTAATAATTTCTATTATAACCTGTATTCCACATTCAACGTCAAGAACATAATTTAAAGTTTTACTCTTTATAGGACATATTGATATAATATTAATAATATATTATATTTCATTTTTCCCAATTCTTAAATTTAATAAAAATATATAATATAAAAATTTAAAATAACTAAAAAATATGTTACACATATCTTCCAAATACTTTAAGAAATGTTTATTAAAAATCTTTCTATTTGTGACAAGTTTATTAAGGTTAGGGTTAACATTAGAATTAGGGTTAGGCTTAATTTTTTTTCATGAGTTCTAACATAACCCATTCAAATTTTTGAAACAAGTAATTTTTTTAAAATACCCTACACTATATAAAATTTCAATTTAAATATATCAATTTAACACTATTTTAACCATCCCATTTTATGAAAACTTATAAATTTGGTACTGCATTGTAATTTCAATTTTTACCATAAATTATCACACACAATTTTGGCCATTTCATCATAAACTGAATATGCTAAGTGCAAAACAATGAAACTGAAATAATTTTTACATTCATAAAAGGCAAACTGAAACGAAGTTGCAATTTTTTTATTTATTTGTTCAAAAATTTACACTAGTCCGACTCCCTCCAAAAATTTATAGCCAAAATGAGGGGGGTTACAATAGTATTAAAAAAAAATTGTAGCCACTAGGGCACTGGTATGATAGTATCAAAAAAAGGAAGCCACCGGAGGCTAGAGCTACTCAAAACCCTTCAATTCAAAAAACCAGATTATAGGGTGACAGGTCATGAGGACCCCGGGGCTTGGACCACTAAAGATCTCCCCCTTTGTCTAAGTAGAATTCTTGAGAGAGGATAACCTTTGAGAATTCATTGAGCCATCCATAGTCTAGGTCCTAGGATTCTTCAAGGAGAAATCATTTCCGTAGAAAATCCCTGCCAATCCATGCCCACCTTCGATGCTGCGTTAACTGCTCTGCATTCAGGTTGAAAAGAAAGGGTTGCATGGCGACATTTTTTCCTGGCTGGAGAAGCTTGGGTATATCACTTGCCCAAGGGTTCCCCACCCCTAATTCTATAAAAATGATAACATGCACATCACCCCCCAGGAATTCCTCTTTGAAAACCTTCCTTAGCAACATGAGCATTTCCACCTTCTCTCCTCCGAGGTCGAGGAGAGACGGGAAGAATCAGGATGTAATATCTGTGTTGATGCGATATTTGTTAACATTTCCAAGGAACTCTCGGTCGAGCATCATCAACACATCAACATTTGTAAAATACCCAACCTCATTACAAATTGAAGTGAGGGTTGTTTCTAAGACCATGCCCAAGAAGGCCTTCTGGTCCTCCCCAAATGTGCATCTGAATCGGATTGGAGTGTCCATCCCCACAACATATAGACCTAAAAACCTAAATCTTAAAACCAGAGGCAAAATTTCAAATTTTCAACCACCGGTAGCTTCGATGCTTTATCTACCCAAAGCAAACTAAAAAATAAAGAAGCAAGATCATCTATAAATATCCCTTGAATCTTGATTGATACTTAGCAATTCATTATTACTTCTCTAATTACCTATTAAATCCTTTATCCTTTAATTTTTTTTTTAAATCTTTGATATCTCCATGTATATCTTTCCCATAAATGCACGAGCGTGAGAAATTGGTAATATCGTCAATACCAATTTGGAAGGCGTGCGTGCTAAGCGGATGACAATTAGAGAATGTCACTATCAGTAACAAGACATTTCTTTCTTATCAAGAAGGATCGTGCAACATTATCCACTGTCCACGTAAAGTGCTAACATTTGTAATTGATGATCATAGTTTAGGCGCATGTTAAGATTTGATACATGTCTCCATTCCGGAAGCTTCCTGGAGAACTCTGCGTTGATGAGACTTTGTGACATCTCGCCAATAGGGGGAGCTGTCACCGAATACTGGAGTATCAACCAGCTTTTCCTAAAGAGGTTTATCGGAGAGCGGGCACTCCTAACCTCCAAGCACCTGGTAATCGGGTCACGACGGTGCGGGGCTAGCTTAGTTGGATGAGTGACTATTTGTTTTGGGGGGATAGCTGGTCTTGACTCATCGACCTCTGAAACTTAAACGATAATGGGTTTCATGCAAGCATTCTTTATGTCCAACAAAGAAGATATCAAAAGATAGGACATGGTTAGTATAAATTTCTAACTATAATCACGATATACATCTCCTTAACATCAAAAAAGCTCCAGATGAAAATAAATAATAGATACTGAGCATACATATAATCTTCAATCACATATATATCAATAGCGAGGTAAGATATTTCATCAAATCATGGAAGAACTGGAACAAAGGACATAAGGAAGCATACAACATTAAATTCATTTGCTAACTCTGGGATCAAAAACAACACAGAGCAAGGTGCTAAATTATGTTCCTCATTCTTTCATTAACTCCAAATCCAACATCACTGGTAGTTACACTAGTGGCTCTAGGGGATCATTAATCTACTCTGAACTCTAAAACAAGATAGCTAAAAACTAGAAGCTTGTATTACTTGAGGAAAACTAAATCATCAATTTTTCGACCCTTGGAATGGCATCCGACTTGATATTATAGAAAAAATTAGCTACCTAAGAGACTAATCCTACGCTAGCTATTTACATTATATTACAATATTTACAGCCGGTACTACCCGTGCTGTCAGAATTATCATGATATAATACAATCATTTGAGAAGAAAAGAGAGGAAAGAAGGAAAGAAGCTCTAGGGAAGCCGCCATAAAAAAAATTTCCCTTGTACTTGCAGATGTGATGGTGCTTTCTGGGAGACTTGGGCCATACACCCTCATTAATATATTACTAATTCTTGGTGATCAAGTAGTGCTCCGTACGCCATATATTAAATGCTAGAACGATGTCTTGGAACTCAGGAGGCATGTGCAGTGAACCTTCAGACTAATAGTGACCCATCATGCCAAGAAGGACAGCCATGGATTTGACAACAAGCCATAGATAGTGATCGGTTGGCTCAAGAGAGGTGTCAACGCTTATCACCATAAAGAATACAAAACTGGGAATATGGAGTTCTGGAATACGGGAGCTTATGCTCAAATAATAAAGAATGAATCTGTAACCTACCCCTGGTGAAGGAATCCCTAGAGTCTAAGAAATCTTATTGTCCTTTGAACTTTTTGTATGCCTCTAGTAACTGGAGTATGCCATCCTTTTCCACTTCCTTCAGACAATCTCAAAAATCAACAAAACTTTTGAAGTGATTGGCGGCATCCTCGACCTTCTCCTTTAACTCCACAACCACCTTGGCCGCGTCATGGGATTTGTGCTTCATCTGGGAGAGTTCTGCCATTATGAAACTACTGAAATCCCCAACAGGCTGGAATTGAGCCTCGGCCACTTCGTCAAATTTTCTAAGTATAGAATCAATGAGAGTATAAGTCCCAGGGCTGAGAGGGTAAGCTGATGTAATCTCCTTGACAAGAACAATATATTGGTCCAATGGGGTCCAGACTGCCTGCAGTTGTTCCTCCAGTACCCTTACCAGTTGCTTGCCGGTTCTAAATTTGAATTAAAGTCTGGAGTATTGGGTCTTTAGGAACCCATACGACTCATCTCCTAGGATGCTTGTTGTTGTCACATTATCCTCTTTGAGATTCAGAATCTCCAATAGGGAATCCATCCACTCTTCATGTTTGTTGATCTCTCCTTGCCATTGAGGAATAGTGACCTCCATTTGTTTTATTGTATTATGTTCCCAGAAGAAGTCTAGGAGAGACTCAAACTTAAAAATTCTTATGGACCCAATCTGCTGGGCCATCCACTCATCCACCACCAATGCCTTCTTTTTCATAGTTCTTAGCGCATCAACATCACCCTAAGGAAGTGATGTCCTAGAGGCTGAAGGTCTGGGTGTTTCAGAGGTGAGGGGGCACACTAACTCTGTCAAGAGTCCAAAAATATTGTCATTAGTAACCTTCAACTCCTTTACTCTTTGGGATTACTTTTCATAATGGTCATGGATAGCCTGGCTTTCTTCATTCAAGAGTTCCAATTCCCCTTATTGATTTCTTTTGCCTAGAGGTACCTCCTTGATCACATACTCTTTGGCGTAAACCTGCGAGTCTTCTTTTCCTGCTGGAGGGGCGATAATTATTTCCACTATGTTACCGTATGGGGCCCTTCAGATGCTGTGAAGGGTGCGAGCCTTTTTAGGCTTTTTGGTGACTTGGCCTTCGGCCAACATTTCTGCCAGTGATAGTGGGTCCGTGATGGTCGTCGGGGCTTTTCTTTTCTGGGACTCCACTAACCACTGTGGCGGGGCGAATGGCCCACTTATTAATATCCCCGAACTTAAAGTATCCCCAGGGTTCAATTCACGTTCTTCCCTAGACGTGTCGCCCTCTGTGTTGATGAGATCTTCATCTTCATTTCTTTTCTCTCCTTCCATACCACCTCCCAGGATATCATCCATCGGTGGGCTAGGTGGTGGAGGCGGTTGTGGCAACTCATTTAGATCTACTTGTTGGAATATGGCCGCAACCTTGTCAGCCATTACATCCAGTGGTGTTAGGGAACTTTGACCATCGACTGGGATAAGGAGCACTACATCAGAGGGTATGGTTGTTCCTGGAGGTCTGATTTCCTCTTCAGCCAGCAATTGCTCCATGGTCGGTTTACTTTCCTGTTCCTTTTGCATCCCTCTTTATTCTTCCACCTCTTCTAGTCGGGATACATCTCATCCTTGTGACGCAAACTCTTCGAGCCTTGTTGATTCCTATGTGGGAACCTCAGTCTCTGGATCCAATATTTCTTCCATTATGCTATCAACCATACCATGCAATTCTCAGAGATTACCTAATGGGAAGAAATCATCGACGTTGATCAGCGCTATTTCTGGGGGACTCTCCGGGTGATCCTCTTTTTTGGAGGAGGAGGAGGAGAGTACTTCAACATCAGGTACATTCCCTAGCTCAAGATATGGGTTTCTATTTCATGGGGGCCGCTCTACCTTCTGTATCTTTCTTCTTTGGAGTGGCACCCCAGGATCTGTGGTGACCACAGTTCCTTTGATCTCTACTTTGCATGCTACACTGACTAGATTGGCCCAAGAGGGAGAATTTCCTAGCGCGGGACAAGAGCCTACTAGGGCAGCTCCAAGACCAAAATTCACTCTGAAGTTTGCTGCATCCAATAGTTTCTGGGAGTGTTCAAACTTCTCACCCAACTCTTCCATCAGGGGGGTCAAAATGGGGTCTGGGACCTGAGGTGGGGTGCCAATTTTCTTCTTACCTTGGGATTTGGATTGTTTCGTGGCCTGAGATCCTGGGGCTTGCAAAAATTGATTTTCTAGCTGGACACTCTTTGGGAAAACCCTTGTGAAATTTGCGTGCCTGAGCTAAATTAATATTCTCGAGATGAGCTCGATACTCAAAATCTCTGACATATCCCAATCCACTGGAGGGAGATCCATCTTGTCTATACCTGTATTTTTCTACTTGGGGTCTTCATGTGGCCCGGTATATGAAAAAGTCTTTGGGATGTCCAGAGATTTAGATGTTCCATCATTCCTTTTAGCATCCTGGAGTATTGCCGCTTCCAGACGTCATAATCATCCTGGTAGTTACCCCAAAAATATTCTAAGTGTTGAACATGGGGTTTGATTCCCCATGGCATCATCCTTGCTAGTCGCCCAAGAATATTATAATCCTTGTGACTAAAAGAATATTTAGCTAAGTTCAAGCTACTTAGCTCATTTTATGCTTCCTAAGCTACGACGAGGGAGCAAGTGTAGTTCCTACAAATGAATGAGAATGACATGGAGGTGACTTTCTCAACAACGGTCAAGGCACACATGTCCAAAATCGTCATGCAAAATTCAAACAAAATGATCCTGTACCCAAAATGTTTGGGCAACAGGAAGGGTTTCCCAAAAAATCTGGATACCCGAATATAGGTATGCTGCAAGAAATGAATGAAGTAACATCCCCATGCACCTACCATGGCCATGGCCTGCGGGGACATCTTGAATCTCTGATCACCAGTGATCACTTTTATCCCATGGAAGATGAAGGCGTTGTTGAGTCTACAATATAGGGAAAATTCTAGTCCCACTAAATATGGGGGAAATAATCCCATGGGGTGGCCTGACCAGCTCTCTCCCCGAGAATACCAACTATAGTTAAGCCCCGAATCCCCAAATTCTACTAGGCAAGTGGCCAGAGGATGTAGGAGGTCATAGAGAATTTTTGTTCTGCCTTGACCCTCCTCATCCAAATGTCTACATGCTTGACGATTATGCTGGTCCAGTCGAAGCATGCCTTGTTGGTGGTCATACCATATATAAAGTAGTACATCCAAGGGGAGAATTCATGGGCATGGGGCTCCCCAAAAATCCTGCACAAAAAGATGATTCCTGCCTAGATGGTCTCCTTGAAGTCAGAGCGAGGGATATCCATCCGCATTTTCTTGAAATCCTAGAGAAGATATTTTAGCCATTCAGAGTTGAGATGGCTCTAGGCAAGATCAACTGCTCCCTCAAACTATCTGAGGGAAGTGAACCTGGTGAGAATAGTAGCATTCGCGAAGTGTGGGATGCGCCACCCTGTGCTGGTGACATCATGGCCCAAAGAGATGATGGGAACCGAGTAACCAAGGGGGTTGGGAGAACCCAAAACAAAAACCAAACTAACTGGATTGTAACATTTGGCCAAGAGCAAAATTAGGTCTGACGCTTGCACTGAGCACGGAAAACCAACCGCTTGAATGATATCAGATGCCTCTAAATTAACTGAGATGGGGTCATTGGCCCGTCATAGTTGATGAAATGCTTTAATGAGGCCCTTCAATTCATCCCAATTACTAACATATGTGTTGGTGATCTCTTTAAGCATAGACTCAATTCATGACCCCATAATTGTTACACCCTTATTATATTTTTGGGTTAGCGGGAGCTTCGCCAATACCCGCTCTGCCTTGTTCTTCTTCCTGGTACCTACGGAGATATTCGGGAGTTCCATGCTCCCAGGAGGTGAGGATTTTGAAGCCATTTTTTCTTTCTTTACCTTGTACTTACAGACCGGACAACCGTCAATATATAAACATTAAAAGATTCTAGACTCCGGAGGTTTTGAGAGTGATTTTACTTTTCCACCTAAAATAGAAAAATGTTAAGGCATCTTAAATGGGACCATATGTGTGAAGATTGCATGCAATTTTAACACATGAAACATTTCTTGTGTACCAAAGACACAGAACGATGTCTGAGAAGGTTGTATAGGTGAATAAGTCTGGGTTGGTCGACACGCTCGACGTTAACTTTGAAAAGACAATAATTTTCAATGACAAGACAGGTGGCCCTGCTGCCGTAATCTGACATGCGTATGGCCACTCGGCTAATTAATAAAATTTAATAGACAACTGCTCTGGCGCGAGTGGGATGAATGCCACTTGGGACAAGTTTAAATGCTTGTTCATGGGAAATAATTCTGCCATTAAGACATAAATTATGGAGGAGAGAGAAAAATTAATGACCTGCTAGTGAGCTGGCCTCTGCAACTGACATACCCATCACCTCGATGTCCAAAGTTGCACCAACCAGAATGGTGAACTTTCTTATTGGGTGAACCTGGTTCTCAGACGTCGTAGAAGAATTTAGAGTGAAAAAGGGTCCCTAGGAACTAACTCCATAGGAACCAAACTAGGCAAGGCTCTTAGAGACACATCTCCTTAGCGTAGAAAATAGAGCTTTACTGACTCGACAAATGTAAGAGACAACCAACGGAGACTACCAATGATGCACAGAGCGCTGAGAAATTTACAGGGCTAAAATCTAACCTACGAGACACAACCAAGTATTCACAAGGATCTACCACGCTCTAAAGACCCATATTTATAGAAAATTTTACAAAATACAGAGCTAGACACAAACCATATTTACAAAAGAATTTACAACCCAGAGGCCAGGCGTCTCGCCTTCAAGTCGGACAACCACAAAGGGAAAAGAGATGCACCAATTTCAAGGATGACATCATGCCAAATGATAGACGTGACCTGAATGAAGAAGGTGAATGAACACCCAGAAAATACGAGAACCACACCAAACAGTAGACGAACAACAAAGATGAAAATGAACAGATAGAAAATGAAAAATAGGAACACAGATGAAACAAAGACCAACAAAAATAGAAAAACAAACAACACATAGAGAAAGAAAAGGAAACAAATGCAAAAAAGCAAAGGAACCCAAGAGCCTACCTAGAAATCAAAATTCTAAAAGGGGGGACTGCAAATGATCTCACTTTGTCACCTAAACGCTCCACCAGAATCATCGAACACACTTTTTCACCTTCTAGCTCAAACGTCCCAGCTCAAAAAACAAATTGCTTCGTTCTCAAGATAATTTGCCAGAAGGTAATTAGTTTGCGATAAGTGTAGAAGTGACAAGGTAAAAAGGCCTTAAATAATGCTTAGACGAGCACATTAGTTACCAAAGTTCATTTCAAGAAACATGTCGGCAATCAGATTCTGGACCTTGGAGCACCTAATGATCATTCATCTTCAAAAGAGAGAGAAATAATCACCTGGTCCTAGAGATCTGAAACTATCTGCTTTGGGAACGATACTCTGAGATTTGAATCCCGGAGAAAATGAACGACACTAAAGAAAGACAAAGACTGGACAAGGGCAAGGGCTGAAGAAAAATGGAAGAAGCAAAAACAAGCCAAAAATGAAAAGAAAGAAAAAAAGAAGTGGGACCAGATATTTTGCACACAAAATGTAGGGACAGGTATACAGGGCATAACAAATGGCGACTCACTGGGACAAATGCCTCGTGAATTTGAGAACTCCTAGAACTCTGGTTAAAACAATGAGGATCTTACCATCATTGGAGACGGGACATCATGACATGACTTTGGGGCCCGAGAAACTTACTGTAATCTAGATGTTGACATTTTCCCAAGTTATGTAGCATAGGCCTGAAAAAGGGGGAGTAGAACATTATTGCCAGAGAAAGATAGAGAAACCGCACTAACATAGTAGAGACGATGACTGAGGAGCGCCTTTCTATTCTCCAGGTTCCGGGTCTTCCGTCTCCCCAACTCCATTTTCATTTTTTTTCAAAGATGGAGAAGGAGATACTTGTTTCACTGAGTCCTCAAGCTCATCTTGTTACCGCAGCGGTACTTATTTCACCTCGTCATCCTTTTGATTACTGAGTGGGGAAGAAAGATCCAGCCCAAAAAGACATTTTCAAATTACTTCTTTTTACTTAGGCGCCTCTGCTATAGAGTGACTGATGTGTCCCTTTTCGAACCTTTGTCTTCTAGATTTAAGTTATTTCCCTTTTCAAAATATCAGTCAACCTTTTCTCTTTTGAGGAGAAAATATCAGTACCTGGGTCCAGTGAAGAGTATCTGGCACCCTGAGCCTCATGTTAAGAATTTCCCAAATGAGGATAGAACCAACCTTCGTTCAACACCAAGATATGGACCACCAAAATGCGCAAGGAAGATCTCCCATTTTGTGATTTTGTTATGCAAAGCATACCAATCTAACAGAAGATGGGAAAACACCGAGGCTCGAAAGAGAAAGGAGACCAAAAATAAAAGAACAAGTGAAGCGAAACAAAAAGGACAAAAAAAGGGCAAGGCCCCAAAAGCTATTTACAAGGGAGGGCATGCTGGTCTGGCACACCGAAGGGATATTTACAAATGGTATGTACATATGATACACTTCCTGAAGTGGGATTCATTCTTTCTCCTTACTCAAAGTAATGTTTGAGGAACTGTCCATTGACAGGCATCAAAACAACTTCTCTGGTTAGAGAGCTGAGATGGTATGTGTTACCTCCACAAATTTTAGATATTTGATATGGTCTGAGCTAGAGCCTCTATAATTTACTCTGCTTGCCTTTCTTCTCTCGAGCCTTATTCCAGAAGAGGACTAGGTCCGAAATCTGAAAAGCCTTGTATTGGACTCTTTTGTCAAACCAACCTTTGACCACAACTTGGTGTTTTGTGAAATGCTCTAACACACAATCTCTCTGTTCCTCTAGTCGTATTAGGTTGAGGAGGCATACTTCGACAATGTTATCTTGATCGTTAAATTCCTGCATGAACTGTAGGACCAGAATCTGTAGGTTCACTGGGAATATTGGGTTTAAGCCGTAAACTAAATAAAATGAGGAAGTCCTTAGAGAAACTTTTATTTGGATGCGGTCTGCCCAAAGAGAAAACCTTAGTTTCTGGTGCCAGTCTCGGGGATTTCTTTCAAGCAGGTGTTTGATCACCTCTAAAAGGTTCTTTTTAGTAGATTCTACTACCCCATTACCCTAAGGATAGTAATTGCTAGAAAACTTAAGGTTAACATTCCTATCATAGGCCCATTCCAACATTTGAGCAGAGGAAAATGCTGAGCCATTATCGCACACTAGGGCAAAAGGCATCCTGAACCTTGTGACGATATTTTCCTCAATGAAGCAGACTACCACATCCACTCTGTTGTTTTTGCATGGTATAGCTTCACTCCACCGAGTGAAATAGTTTGTGGCAGTTACAATATACTGGTGGTTTGCAGACGAGTTGGGGTTTATTTCCCCGATAAATTTGAATTCCCATTGGGTGAAAGGTCTTGCCACAAAAATAGGCTGGAGAGGCATTGTTGGATTCTGCTCTCGTGAAGCGGTAGTTTGACAAGTGTGGCACTTCCTCACGTGTGCGTAGACATCCTTAAAAATGTGGGGCCAATAATATCTGGCCTAGAGGATTTGGTGAGCGGTGGCATCATCTGACCTGTGTCCAGTTCCAAAACTACCATGGAATTATTCCATCATAAGACGCCAAAGGTAGACACCTTCAAGATTCCTTAAAAAAAGAGTCTCATTCTTAATCATGAAATGTGCGATCTTTAGCCGGAGAGCTCAACATTTACTAGGAATAAGCCCTTCAGGGCACTAGTTATTCAACATAAGGTACACTAAGTCTGCATACCAGGGGTCCTGAGTAATGAATTGCACAGTGTAAGTGTGACATTCAATATGCGGGTTGGCCTCAGCCATAGCCTTATGCAGTCCTTGTCCTCAGACAAGTTTCATAGGTTGCATTTCGAGATCATATTCTTGGAGGATGGTCATCCATTTTCCCCAACATTCACCTAATTCGCTCTAAAGTAACAAAGACTTAACAACCTGGTCTGGGAGGATGGCGTGCGCTTTGCTATGGAGAATGTAGGTTCAAAATTTCTTGACCTCCCAGACAAGGGCAAACGCTTTCTTTTCAAGAGGTGAATATCACACCTTGACATTTTTAAAGTGGGAGCTCATAAAAGTGATGGGTCGTTCTTCCCCATTGACCTTCTGGGTCAGCATGACTGTAACAGAGTGGGTGGATACAAAATAATATATGTGAAATGGGAGGGAATAGTTTAGGCTGGCCAGGACTGGGGCCTCCATGATAGATTTCTTGATCTGAACAAAGGCCTACTTTGCCTTCGGACTCCACTCAATTTTGGTGTCCTTTTTCATTATATCATTTAGATATTTTACAACCTCGACGAAACCAGTGATGAAATGCAGGACGAAATTGATCTTCCCAAAGAAAAACTAATTTTCCTTCTTACTACCTAGCGTCTGCAACTTTAACAATGCATCAACTCTCTCAGGGTCGACGGTTATACCCTTCTTGGAGATGATATATCCTAGCAGTTTTCCTTCGGTTTCCCCAAATATGCATTTATTAGGGTTGAGGGATATATCAAACCGATGACACCTCTCATAGATCTTAGCGAGGTGGGTCAGATGATCACACCTTTCTCAGGAGAAAATAGTCAAATCATCCATGTAGATGATTATGCGTTTATTAAGCAAGCCTTCAAAGGCAATGTCCATGGCTTTCTAGAATGTAGCTCTGACGTTAATTAACCCGAAGGGCATTCTTCTGTAGGAAAATCTCCCCCAATTGGTGGTGAATGTCATTTTAGCTCTATCTTCAAATTTGACCATGACCTGGTTATACCCAGAATATCCATCCAAGAAGGACATCATCTGGGAATCATTGAAAATTTATAACACCTCATCTAATGAGGGGAGAGGATGGTTATCTTTCTTTGACGCTTTATTCAAATTTTGGAAATCCACACATAGTTGAATTTCTCCATTTGTTTTCTAGACTGGGACTAAATTGGCCACCCAAGTCGTATGTCAAATCAGAAAAATTATCCTGGCAGCCAATAACTTCTGAACCTCCTGGTAGATGAGGGGTTCGATCACGGGATTTACTGGTCTCTATTTCTGTCAGAAGGGTTTAACATCTGGCTTCGGGGGGATGGCGTGTGTCATGATAGAAGTATCATAAGTCTTAAGATATTCATACCCCCATGCAATTACATCAATATATTCTTAGAGGAACACAAGAATCTTCTCTTTCTCGTCTAGAGAGAAAGAGGTGTGAATATGAACGAACTTCTCCTCAACACCTGTCCCGACATTCACCTTTTTCGTATTTTCCCCCTTTGGTGGTTTTGGGCGTTTTGTCTTTGGCTCGCGGGTCAGAGTTAAAGAAACATTTGAGGGCAACCATCCCCTTTGGAATAATATTGGTGGAAAGATCAAGGATTTAATCATCCCTTTCTCCTTTCCCAGTATCATCGTGTTATTCTTCCTCCATGATCTGGTCTTCAAAGACACCCATGTTTTCCATAAAGGTGAGAATATGTCTGTCATATTTGAAGACCTACATGTGGGTTACATTATCGGGTATGGAGGGTGTGGGTACCATTTCCATTCAAAATATCTAGAGCCGAGAACCCTCCATGGGTTCGAGGGTACTAGCTGATATGATGAGGGTGTCCAGAATGAAGTTCTATCTCCAGGGAATTACCTCAATACCGAAGGCATCAAAGTCCTCTATTAAGCTCCATGCCCAATTGCAATAGGATTCTAGTCATTTATCATGGCATGTATATTGGCTCCATACTTGTTTGACTATAAGCTCCGAGTCACCCGTTTCTCAGAGGCACATGACTCCCTTTCGAAGTGTGAATAGAAGTCCGAGGACTAAAGCCTCATACTCGGTGACATTATTGGTGCAATCAAAATGCAGAAAATAAGATGTGAGGAAAGAATTTTCTTAAGGGTTGATTATTTCTACTCTGGCTCCACAACCCTATTTGGATCTAGATCTGTAAAATTTAAGGATCTAGAGGTTGTTGTCGGTATAGTGGGGTTGCAAAGTCAGCGCGGCGATCGAGACTAGTTTGGAATGGGGAGGAGGTTTGGGTGCATCACCCGATGAGAGAGACATAAGGACTGAAACATCTCCCAGATGAGTCCCTATTGAGGGTTCCTTAGAAGACGGTCCATCAGATACATTCATCGTTGGACCATGGTAAGATGGGGCCTGGCCCCTGTATTTTTCAAGGCAAATTTTCTCAGCATTTACACATTTTCAAGGCAAATTTTCAAGGCAAATATTCTCAGCATTTACACATGGAAATATTTAAGGCAAATTTTCTCAGCATTTACACATGGTGTGCATTCCAGTTTAGAATGGCCTTGATAATGGACTCAACACCAAGTGCAAGACAATAGGGAAGTTAAATTCACATTGTCACCTTGGGACCTCACATCTTGTTTTAGCTTTATGATGAGATCATGGATCCTCTGGGTGATGATGGTATCTTCGTTGGGTATCATTCCACCCGGGATGAAATCCAGGGTCAGGATCTCTTTGGCTATGTACAATCTGAGTTCTAACTCAGTGAATGTGACTTCCCTCACCTGACCATAATTAGTGAGGGGTTGTTTCATACGGGGTTTGTTTTCCACTTTTATTTGGTTAGCCATTCCCCTCCAAAGGAGCCATAAGTGGGAGAATTCGATCGAGATATATCCGTTCAAGGAATTGGACCAATTCTTACTTAGGAGCATCCCGTAGGTCTCAGGGATATCAACCATTTGGATTTCAATGATGCTAGATATCTAGGGATCTTGCACCAACTAAACTTGGACATTTTTTTAGTTCACCTACCATTTTGACGGTGGTTTTGTCTAGCTGGATGATCGTGCCCTTGGAAGGTGTGGGGATCAATCCGAGCTTCTTGCAAATAGACAAGGGCATGACATTATGCGAAGCTCCAAAATCCACTAGGAAATTGTGTAAGTTCTTACCATGAATCTTAAGACTGAAAAAAGGGGGGGGTCCTCTGTACTCCCTTGGAATATGACCGCATTGGTGTCGTTGAAATTGATGGGTTTGGGTGGGCGCTTGCACAATTTTGGGTTCTCCAAATACTGCAAGAGAGACTTCCTCTGCTTGAGAAAACTAAGCAATACTTCCATTAAGGTCATGGTGGTGGTGTTATTTTCCATGACCTTAGTGATATCAAAATTCCCTTATGGAGCATGCAGACCTTTTCTAGTAAAATCTCAGGTGTGATTAGGCATGGGTCCTTTTGGAGGGAGTGGGTTGAAATTCAAGAGAGGGTCGAGTGGGAGATTCACAACTCTCAAGGGAATCAATTTTTTTAGAGGACCCTTACCTAACTGACTCTGGGTGTTATAGGAAGTCCTGGGGTTGGTAAAAGTGTTAGCCTCGAAGGCTGGGATGGAGTCATCAAAGAAAATCTGCAAGTTAGACTCTTCTCCATCTTCCTTGCCTTCTCCGAAGGAGACAGTTTCACAGGAAAAATCAAAATGGTGGGGCTCGCCCGAGGGTTCCAGAGGGAGAGAATCAATGTTTTGTTGCTTATCAGGATGGGAGATCTGAATGATCTTCTCTAGTGTGGTGCAGTTTACCTCAGAATACGAACCAGTGTCATGTAGCCGACACCATGATGTTAAGGGGTGGAATTTAGAAAGTTGTGCGGAATTTCTAGGTCATGCACCTCCTTGCATGTTAGGATGACTGGGGGACACCCCGTTATTCAATTGATTATTCCATTGCTAGTTGGGCTGATTATTGTTGCTTCTGCCATTGTTATAATGGTTACAGGGCCCAGAGTTATTGGAACTTCGATTTCCCGAAAAGATGTTCCCTCTCTGGGAGGGATTGGTACCATGGGATGTGGGAGGTCCCATCTTCAGCTATCCCATGCCCATGGTGAGTGAGGAAACCAATTGTTGAAGGGATTTAACCTCGGTGGACAACTGGGTAGTGGTGTCACAATGTGACAACTTGGGTGGTGGGGCAGGTGTAGTGGCGCCTGCCGCCACTGGAGGTAACCCTCCAGACGCAGATGCCTGGAAGAAGGGTATTCCAGAAGGTGGAGGCACTGGGGTTTTTTTTCGTGCCCACAATACATACTCTAGGGCTGGATGATTTTTGTGGGGAGTGGCATAAACATACTGCGACACCAGATCCATTGTTGGGGAACCTATTGCCGGATTAGGATCATATCGCCCGGGTAAGTTGTTCCTCTAGGAAGCATGTTATAAGGCAAGCCCTGCCTAATACAGCTAGGGGATTTTATCAGGTTCTGGGACAATTCCAGGGTGAGTTTGTAAACCTTATCCAAGGTGTCCCTTTCATTGGCGGTGGCGGTTCTCCACAAAAGAGTAGCGATGAACGAGTCCAAGGAATTAAGTTAAGTTTGAATAGTTACCTCGGTAGATGGGATGAAGGGTCACGTACATCATTTTAGGACTCTTTGGAACCAATGGTTAAAGGTCGCCAGGGGTTTGTTGGGCTCCTTCATGATGGAAATGAATTGGCTATGGGACCAGGCCGGATCCACGTAAACCCAAAATTATGTCAGAAAGGCACCTTCCATATCTTGCAACCTATTGATGGAGTTGGAACACAAGTTTAGATGCCAGTTCAACTCAGTTCATAGCATCTTTATAGGCTTACAGATGTTCTTCCGTAGTTCGAGGACCTAGATGTTCATACTTGGGACAAATCTTCTCTGGGTGTGGAGGAAGGTCATTAACAACATTAGGGAACTGTCTCATTGGAGACCCAGTATTACTAAAATAGGCAGTCATTGGGATGGTGAGTTTTACACTGGGATTGGTCACTAAGGCAGGCTGAATAGCCTAGGTATTCTGAGAAGATTCGAGCCCTAATGCATGATTGAAAGGATGCTTTTTCTAGTAAGTCCTTTTTCCTCAGACGGGAGGTTTGAGTTCTGCAAACTCTCCAGGGTTAGGGGTCGACCGCAGTATTCTTTTGAAGTGTAAAGATGAAAATGACCCTAACCTATGGAAAGCTTGGTCCCTAAAATTGATGATTGGAGAACCCTTGGGAGGTGTGGTATCATATTTTTTAGGGGAGGATGAGCTCATGCTACTTTATGTTGACGGGACTTTGTGATGGCCTTGCCAAAAGGGGGAGTTGTCACCGAATACCAGAGTATCAACCAACTTCACCTAAAGAGGTTTACTAGAGAGCAGGCTCTCATAATCTCCAAGCACGAGATATTTGGATCACGATGATGCGAGGCTTGCTTAGTTGGATGGTTGAATATTTGTTTTGGGGGATAGCTGGTTTTAACTAATCAACCTCTGAAACATCAATGATAATGGGTTTCTTGCAAGCATTATTTATGTCCAACAAATAAAATATCAAAAGATAGGCTAGGGTTAGTATAAATTTCTAACTATAATCATGATATACATCTCCTTAACATCAAAAAAGATCCAAATGAAAATAAATCAAAGATACTGAGCATACATATAATCTTCAATCACATATATGTATTAGTAGGGAGGTAAGATATTTCATCAAATCATTGCAGAACTGGAACAAAGGACATAAGGAAGCATACAACATAAAATTCATTCGCTAACTCTAGGATCAGAGACAACACAGAGCCAGGTGCTAAATAGTATTCCTCATTCTTTCATTAATTTCAAATCCAACATCACTAGTAGTTACACTAGTGGCTCCAAGGGAGAATTAATCTACTTTTAACTCTAAAACAAGATAGCTAAAAATGAAAAGCTTGTATTACTTGAGGACAACTAAATCATCAATCTGTCGACCCTTAGAATGACATCGAACTTGATATTTATAGAAAAATTTAGCGACCTAAGAGACTAATCCTAGGCTAGCTATTTACATTATATTACAATATTTACAACCAATACTACTTGCGCTATCAGAATTATCATGATATAATACAATCATTTGAGAAGAAAAGAGAGGAAAGAAGGAAAGAAGCTGGGGGAAAGACGCCATCGGAAAAAGTGCCCTTGTACTTGCAGATGTGATGGTGCTTTTTGGGAGACTTGGGAAATACACCCTCATTAATGCATTACTAATTCTCAGTGATCGAGTGGTGCTTCGTACGTCAAATATTAAATGCTAGAATGACATCTTAGATCCTGGGAGGTGTGTGCAGTGAACCTTCAGATTAATAGTGACCCGTCATGCCTAGAAGGATGGCCATGAATTTGAAAACAAGTCGTAGATAGTGATGGATCATCTCAAGAGAGCTGTCAACGCTTATCACCATAAAGAATACAAAACTGGGAATCTAGAGTTCCTGAATCAAGGAGCTTATGCTCAAATAATAAAGAATGAATATGTAACTTACCCTTGGTGAAGGAATCCCCAGATTTTGGGAAATCTTACTAGCCTTTGAAATTTTTGTATGCCTCTGGTATCTAGAGTATGTCATCCTCTTCCACGTCCTTCAGGCAGTCTCGATGATCAATGAAACTTTCAAAGTGATCGTCAACATTCTCAACCTTCTCCTTTAACTCAACAGCCACCTTGGTTGTGTGATGGGATCTAAGCATCATCTGGGAGAGTTCCGCCATTACGACACTACTGAAATCCCCATCATGCCAAAATTGAGCCTTAGCCACTTCATAGAATTCACTAAGTATAGAATTGACGGGAATATAAGTCCCATGGCTGAGAGGGTCAGTCAATGTAATCTCCTTGATAAGAAAAATAGACTATTCCAATGGGGTCCGGACCGCCTGTAGTTTTTCCTTTAGTACCCTTACCAGTTTCTTTTCAGTTCTAACTTTGAATGCAGTTCTGGAGTACTGGGTCCTTAGGAACCCATACGACTCATCTCCTAGGATTTTTGTTGTTGCCACATTGTCCTCTCTAAGATTCAGAATCTCCAATTGGGCATCCTTCCACTCTTAATGTTTCTCGATCTCACTCTTCCACTGAGGAATAGTGGCCTCCATTTGTTTTATTGTATCATGTACCCAGAAGAAGTCTGGGAGAGACTCGAACATAAAACTTCTTATGGCCCCAATCTTCTAGTTCATCCACTCATCCACCGCCAACACCTTCTTTTTCATAATTCTTAGCGCATCAACATCATCCTGAGGGAGCAGTGTCCTGGAGGCTGAAGGTCTGGGTGTTTCAGAGGTGAGGGGGCGCACTAACTCTACTAGGAGTCTGAAAAAGATTAGCATTAGTAACCTTCAACTCCTTTACTCTTTGGGATTTCTTTTCATAACGGTCATGGATAGCCTAGCTTTCTTCTTTTAAGAGGTCTAATTCCCCTTTTTGATTTCTCTTTCCCAGAGGTACCTCCATGATCACATACTCTTCGGTGGTAACCTCTGAGTCTTCTTTTCCTACTAGAGGGGTGACAGTTATTGCCACTACATTACCATTTGGGGCCCTTTGGGTGTTGTGAAGGGTGAGGGCCTTTTAAGGCTTCTTGGTGACTTGGCCTTTGGCCAAAATTTCTGCCAGTGATAGTGGGACCATGATGGTCGTTAGGGATTTTCTTTTCCGAGACTTCACTAACCACTGCAACAGAGCGACTAGCACGCTTATTAATATCCCCAAATTTAAAGTATCCCCAAGGTTCAATTCAGGTTCTCCCCTGGACGCGTCGCCCTCCGTGTTGATGGGATCTTCATTTTCTTTTCTTTTCTCTCCTTCCATACCACCTCATGGGATATGATCCATCGATGGTCTAGGCGGTGGAGGTGCTTGTGACAACTCATTTAGATCTACTTGTTGGAATATGGACGCAACCTTGTCAGCCATTGCATCTAGTGGTGTCGGCAAACTCTGATCAACAATTGTGCTCAGGAGCACTACATCAGAGGGTACGGTTGTTCCCAGGGGTCTAGTTTCCTCTTTAGCCAGCAATTTCTCCATGATCGGATCACTTTCCTATTCCTTTTGCATCCCTCTTTCTTCTTCAACCTCTTCTAGTTGGGATACATCTCCTCCTTGGGCCGCAAACTCTTTGGGCTCTGTTGATTCATGTGTGGGAACCTCAGTCTCCATCTCTACTATTTCTTCCATTGTGCTATCAACCATACCATGCAATTATTTGAGATCACCCATTGGGAAGAAATTGTCGACGTTGATCTGTGCTATTTCTGTGGGACTCTTTGGCTGATCCTCTTTTTCGGAGGAGGAGGAGGAGGAGAGTACTTCAACATTAGGTACATTCCCAAGATCGGGATTTAGGTTTTTGTTTTGTGGGGTCCGCTCCACCTTCTGTTTCTTTCTTCTTTTGAGTGGCACCCTGGGATCTGCGGCGGCTAAAGTTCCTTCTATCTTTGCTTCACATGTTGCACTTAGTAGAATGGCGAAAGAGGGAGAATCTCCTAGTAGGGGAGAGGAGCCTACTGGGGTAGCTCAAAGACCAAAAGTCACTGTGGAGTTTGCTGCATCAAATAGTTTCCCAGAGTGTTCAAACTTCTCACCCAACTCTTCCATCAGGGGGCCAAAATGGGGTCTAGGACTTGAGGTGGGGTGCCAGTTTTTTTCTTGCCTTGGGCTTTGGATTTCTCCGTGGCCCAAGAGCCTGAGGCTTCCAAAAATTGATTGTCTAGCTGGACACTCTTTGGGAAAACCCTCACGGAATATGCATGGCTGCGCTGAATTACTATTCTTGAGATGACATCGATAATCAAAATCTTTGGCGTATCCCAATCCACTAAAGGGAGGTCCATCTTGTCTATACTTGTATATTTATACTCGGGGTCTTCATGTGGCCCAGTGTCTGAAAAACTCTGTGGGAATGTCCAAAGATTTAGATGTTCCATCATTCCTTTCAGCATCCTGGAGTATTGCCGCTTCTGGACGTCATAATCATCTTGGAAGTTAGCCCAAAAATCTTCTAAGTGTCGAACATGGGGATTGATTCCTTGGGGCATTATCCTTGCTAACAACCCAAGAAGATCATAATCCTTGCGACTGAAAGAATATTTAGCTAAGTTTAGGCTACTTATCTCATTTTTTGCTTCCCAGGCTGCGACAAGGGAGCAGGTGTAGTTCCCACAAATGTATGGGAATGACACAAAGGTGACTTTCTTGGCAGCAGTCAGGGCACATGCCTCCAAAATCTACCTCCAAAATCCCAACAAAATGGTCATGTCCCCACAATGTTTGGGCAACAGGAAGGGTTTCTCAGAAAATACGTACACCCAAATATAGGTATGCTTGGAGAATTGAATGAAGTAATGTCTCCATGCACCTACCATGGCCATGGCCTACAGGGAAATCCTAAATCCCTGATCACTAGTGATCACCTTTATACTGTGGATAATGAAGGCATCGTTGACTATGAAAAAATGGGAGAAACTCTGGTCCCACCGAATCTAGGGGAAATAGTCCCTCGAGGTGGCCTAACCAACTCCCTCCCTGAGAACACAAATTGTGGTTAAGCCCCAGATCTCCAGGTTCTTCTGGGCAAGTGGCCAAAGGATGTAGTCATATAGAATTTTTGTTCTTCCTTGACCTTCATCATCTTGATGTCTACATGTTTGACGATGATGTCAGTCCAGTTGAAGCGTGCCTTGTTGGTGGTCATACCATATAAAAATTAGTACATCCAAGGGGAGAATTCTTGGGCATGGGGCTCCCTGAAATCCTACACAAAAAGATGATTCCTGCCTGGATGGGCTTCTTGAAGTCGGAGCGAGGGATATCCATCCATATTTTCTTGAAATCATGGTGTGAACATTTTAGCCATCCAGAGTTGGGATGGCGTCGGGCTGGATCAGCTACTCCCTCAAACTATCCAAGGGAAGTGACCCTGGTCAGAATAGTAGCATCCACGAAGTGCGGGATGCGCCAACCTATGGTGGTGGCATCATGGCCCAAAAGACAATGGGCACCGGGTAACCAAGGGGGTTGGGAGAACCCAACACACCGGCCAAACTACTTGGATTGTAACATCTGGCCAAGAGCAAAATTAGCTCCGGTGCTTGCACTAAGCACAGAAAACCAGCCGGTTGAATGATACCGAATGCTGCTATATTAAATGAGATGGGGTCATTGGCCCATTGTAGTTAATGAATTTCTTGAACGAGGACTTTCAATTCATCCTAGGTACCGACATCTGTGTCGGTGATCTCTTTAAGCGTAGACTCAATTTGGGACCCCAGAATTGTCCCGCCTTTATTATATTTCTGGGTTAGCGGGAGCTTCGCCAATACCTGCTCTGCCTTGTTCTTTTTGCTGGTACTCACAGAGATATTTGGGAGTTCCAGGCTCCCAAGAGGTGAGGATTATGAAGCCATTTCTTACTTTATTTACCTTGTACCTACAAAATGAACAACCGTCAATATATATACATTAAAAGATTCTGGACTCCGTAGGTTTTGAGAGTGATTTTACTTTTGCACCTAAAATAGAAAAATGTTAAGGCATCTTAAAGGGGATCATATGTCTGAAGATTGCATCAAATTTTAACACATGAAACATTTCTTGCGCACCAAAGACACAAAATGATGACCAAGAAGGTCGAATAGGGTGAATAAGTCTGGGTTTGCTGACACGCTCGAAATTAACTTTGAAAAGACAACAATCGTCAGTGACAAGACATGTGGCCCTATTGTCGTACTCTAACACACGTATGCCCACTTGGCTAAGTAATGATATTTAATAGACATATTTTTTGGCGAGAGTGGAATGAATGCCACTTGAGACAAATTTTAAATGCTCGTTTGTGGTAACTAATTCCTCCATTAAGACGGAAAGGATGGAGGAGAGAGAAAAAATAATGACTTGCTAGTGAGTTGGCCTCTTCAATTGACATACCTTTCACCTTGACATCCAAAGTTATACCAACCAGAATGGTGAGCTTTCTTATTGGGTGGACCTGGTTCTCAGACCTTGCAAAGAATTCAAAGCAAAAAAGGGTCCCTAGGAACTACCTCCATATGAACCAAACTAGGCAAGGCTCTCAGAGACACAATGTCTCCTTAGCGCAGAAAATAGAGCTTTACAGAATCGACAAATGTACAAGACAACCAACGGAGATTACCAGCAACGCACAAAGTGCTGATAAATTTACACGACTAAACTCTAACCTACGAGACACGACCAAGTATTCACAAGGAGCTACCATGCTCCGAAGACCCATATTTACAAAAAAAATTACAAACTACAGAGTTGGACGCAAACCATATTTATAGAAAAATTTACAACCCAGAGGCCAGGCGTCTCGCCTTTGAGTCGGACGACCACGAAGGGAAAATATACGCACCAGGTTCAATGACAACATCATGCCGAACAACAGATGCGACCTGAACAAAGAAGGCAAATGAACGCCTAGAAAACATGAGAACCACACTAAACAGTAGACGAACAACATAGACAAAAAAATAGATAGAAAATGAAAAACAGGAACACAGACAAAACAAAAACCAACAAAAACAAATGCACAGAGAAAGAACAGGAAACAAACGCAAAAAAGGAAAAGGAACCCAAGAGCCTACCTGGAACTCAAAATGATGAAAGTGGGGACTACAAATGATCTCACTCTGTCACCTAGACGCTCCACCAGAATCGTCAAACGCACTTCTACACCTTCTAGCTGAAATGTCTCAGCTCGAAAAACAAATTGCTTCGTTCTCAAGATAATTTGCCAAAAGGTAATTTGTTTGTGGTAAGTGTAAAAGTGACAAGGTAAAAAGGCCTTAAATAATGCCTGGATGAGCGTATTAGTTACCAAAATTTATTTTGAGAAACATGCCAACAACTAGAGTCGTGACCTTGGAGCACCTAGCGCTCATTCACCTTCAAAAGAAAGAGGAACAATCGTCTAGTCTGAGAGATCCAAAACTACCAGCTTTGGTAACGACGCTCTGGGATTCAGATCCCGGGAAAAATGAAGGACACAAAAGAAAGACAAAGACCGAACAAGGGCAAGTGTCGAAGAAAAAAGGAAGAAGCAAAATCCAAGCCAAAAGCGAAAAGAAAAAAAGAAAGAAGGGGGACCCGACATTTTGCACACAAAATGTAGGGACAGGTATGCAAGGCATAACACTCCATTTGCTTCAAGAAATTGGGCCCAAATAAAAATTCAGTCATTAATCTACGATCATTGAACGATCTTGAATAATAAATTTAAAATTATAAAATGATGGATGTTACGTACGTGTCGACGTGGCCGAGCTTTTTGATACCATCATGTAGAGTTTGGAGACAAGTTGGCAACAAATAAACTTAAAGTCGATATTACCTCGACGTGATGTTGCATTAATTAACAAGTAACAATAAAAGTGATATTAACTCGATGTGATGTTGCCTCATACAGGTAACAAATTAACAATATATGTTTTCCCCCTCACCAATGTATTATTCGCCATGCTTTTATGGAATTTTCACACGGTAGGAAAAAAATCGCCAATAGAAACTATTTTTTTTTCCTAATTTGAAAAAAGATTCGCCATCAATATGAAAATTCCCCCCTTAAAATAATGTTGGATTTTTCATGCTTTTATGAAATTTCACACGGTAGGAAAAAATCATCAATACAAATTATTTTTTTTCCTAATTTGAAAAAAAAAATTGCCATCAATATGAAAAATTCCCCCCCAAAATAATGTTGGATTCACCAAGATTTAACATTTTTTTCGGGGGGAGGTTTCTTAAAGTTATCCTTGACCATAACGTAAACAATTATTTTAAGTTTGAGGTGAAGGATATAGAGGATCAATTTTTCGTTTTGCCAATTATAGAGTTGTATTTGAAGTATTTCATTGTCACCATTTGTAGAGCCAAGTACTCTAAATTCCTTGAAATTTTATTTCCTATCTCAATCTTTAACTATTTAGTTATCTATTCCATTGAGAATAATTAATCTATGTTGTTATATGTTGAGTTATAAGCATTTTATTAGATTATTTACATTATGCTTAGTGGAAGGTTATTATCCTTTACAATCTTGGTGAAATGATTTGGTCACACATAACCCAAATTTCCCCTTAATTTTTCAATTTTCATGTTCTTATTTGAATTATTCTTATTCTAAGGTTTGGCGTGTATTTGCATACCTTGTCCTTTGGTTTTAGGATTTACATCTTACACTTTTTCTTATAGTTCATTAGGGTTATTATTTTTACACAATTTACATCATTAATTAATGTCTTTGCATAGTCTCTTGAATGTCAACGCTTAGAGTTATTTTCATGGCTATATCTTTCACCATGAATCCTTTAGGTTATTTTCTATTTCTGGTTTATATGCATACACTTTGAATTTGATATGTGCTCCTATCATTTGCGGCTTCCAATTATGTTATCCTTGATGCACTTCTATCCATTTAAACTATAACTAAGGATGCATTATCCATGGAGGCACTATGCTGTCACATACTTGTGTTTCCCTCCATAGATATAGTTAATGCTTAATATTTTCTCATGGATATATTTATTTAAATTTTCCATGAGTCTTATGTTGATCATATTTGACCTATGGCCTCTTATAGTAATGATAATGTTACTGATACACTAAGATTGATGGACATTCGTAGTACAATTTCTTTGCCTATGCATGACATAGATGATTTTTTTGATGATAAGTCTCTTATATGCCATGATATCTTTGTCTTAGATTTACGTAATTTGAATGCATTGCCTTATTTCATCTATGATGATGATTATGCTTCTACATCTCATGTTAAACCAATGGACTTATGATGTAAATGTAGTCTTACTTTACCTTCATGTGATACCAATGTACAATCACCCATTCCTAGTGATATAGTTGATAATTTTGATTACCTATTTATGATATTAATCCTAGAGTTGAAACTCATGATAATTCACTTTGCCTCAAGTGATATGCCTTATTTATCTTAACATTAGCTCATTCCCTCATTAGTTTATGATTATCCATCTTCTTTATCTTATGGTTCATGGTTTATTGATGATAGTACAATGATCAACGTTGTGATGTTTATTTTTTATGATAAGGTTGATGAATCTTTGTCTCGTGACAATATGGTATATGATGACCATTCTCTTAATACACCTATGGTAGTCATTTAGTGGAAAGAAGATGCATAGTTACATATTATATCATTATCATCTTAACATTCTACCTCTATATATAATGATTATAACTTGATACATGCCTTTTATGGTGTATTGATTTATAGAGCTAAACAATGATTTACTTCATATCATGCCTCTTATACATCCATGAATTATCATATATTTTATGTCACTTTACTATGGACCATATATAATGTTTTTCTCATAATTTTAATTTATCTCTTTCTATTGGCCCTTTTAGTGGATCTCATGATTCTTATTTCATGTTGATATATAAACTCTCAATAGATCCACATGGGACATGTTATATTTTATTTGGCTATCTTTAATTGATTGCGGCGTACATTTTTATATACACTATTGAACAAAACATAATTTAGGCAAAACTAAGTAGAAAGAATAACACAAGGACCTTTTATAAGTTTTATTTGACATATCTGATGATTATGTCATTAGTTGATGATACATGCTTCACACTCTACACCATTAATACAACATGATGCATACACATACCAATATGTGACACATTGAGCAGAATCTTTCTTTTTTGAATCGCCTCATTACTCTGATTGACCATCTCAAACAATATGTTGATATTGTGCATTCAAAGTTTGATCACGGGATGTTATTATTAAATTATTATCTTGTCCCTTGGCACATGAACTTTTGATTTATCCTTCACCGAGTGCATATGTGGTACCATATTTTACAAATGATGACATGGTAGAGGATCACTCATCACGACATTTACAATGGGGTAATTTGAGTCTCCTATTTTTATGAGTTTTAATTTTTGAATAATGTTTTTTATTAAGCTTGAGTTGTTATACCCTTGCATGGTTTTATTCCTTGTGTCATGCTTCTATATGTTCCTTCCAATATTTACTTATGCTTTCGCAACATATTTCTATTAGAATGTTGAGTCTAATATACCCCACACAAATCATGCAATGTAGTAAAAGGAATAAAATCTAATTAAGAGTTATATCAATAGATTTCAAGATTTAGCTACTAATATGAGATTCATATTATGTTTTTGATTGAATTAGCAAGGAAAGGGCCATGATGCATCATAAGGAAATTTAGGCTTACAACATTAGAACAACCAATAGGGATATAGCAATCAACAACACACTCCCAAAAGAAACAAACCTTGTCCCACTACATAAGAGCCCAAAATACAATAAAAAACATAATCGATAAAAAATCCCAACCCACGGATCCAAACTAAAGCTAACATTAACATAAGAAAAGTATCATTATCCATTAAAGACTTACTAATCCCATACCCAAACTTATCACTTATATTCATAGTTAAACTATTATACATAATCATAATCATATCAGGCTCAAATGATTGAGAATTTATACTAGTAATATCAAAAATAGGATTTAAACTACACCTAACTAACCGTATCATGAGCAGGTACCAAGGCCTTAAAGTATTAAACAAAATAACAAACTTATGAAATTTAACAAAACCAAAATGCCATAAAGCCTAGTTAACCAACATGAGCATCACCATCATTAAGGGCTACTAAGTAGCCCCCAATTCCTTGAAAGTCCCTAGATAAGATCTTTTCATGCAACTTGGTCTAGGTCCTCATCTAGCTTGGTATTCATATGTTGCTATCCTTTACCTTGCTGATTCTTTATCTTCTTTATCAACTTGTTATATCCCAAAACAAATGCGATCATAGACTTTCTCATGATACCAATAGTAATAACACACAAGGAGCTAATAGATCTACCCATATGAGTCTTGCAATAGCTAAACACTTTATCCCTAGTCTCAAATGTCTTTCAATCTCACTTGAATTTCAACAATGTGACCTTTCATTTTTTCTACTCTATCATCATTGTGTTCTTTAGAGGGCTCTTGAATATTTGTGCCCAAGTTTCCCTCCTCAATACTAGTAAGAAAGCTCACTCTCTGATCCATTTGTTATTGTTCTTCCTCAGGCTCGTTATTTAAACTAGCATTACCCTCACTACCTTCCTCTATATCCTCTTAGAACTATAGTCCTGATTCTCAGAATCCTCACTTGAATTCTTGTCCTCATGGACAAACTCTTTATCATGGACATGGTCATTTAATTCTTCCTCTTTCTGAATGTTTTTGCCTTTGGAATCCTTTTCACACAGACCAGTTGAATGACGTTCCCTAGGGCTATTCTCTTGTTTACTAATTTCTATCTTTACAGTCTCCTCTTTACCCAACCCAGGTTCATCTAGGTCTATTCTGGTGCATTTTTTAGACATCTTACTATCCATTTTTCTAGCTTTGGAGGTGTTTTTCTTTGAGGCGGGGGATTTATGTTTGTCAGGAGTGATCTTTATGAGCGCCATTTCTGTGGACTCCTTTTTTGGAAAGAATTTAGAGGATCTTTTCTACTTTTTAGCAGTGGTGCTATTCTGTTTAGGAGAATGTGTCTTTCTTTCTATTAACTCTATGCAAACAGAGCTAGCAGGGATTTCAGGATTGTCATTAGGGTTTACAAGATGGGTCAAGAAACAATTGTATTTATGGGAATGATCGAATTCAAAATGATACAAGGAAAAACTTAAACTTTGATGCATGAGAGGAGAAACCCTGGACCGTTTGGGTGCTGGAATACCAAATAGTCGATATAGTCAATTCTGGAAGATACTTATCCTAAAAATGATTTCTGGAATATGGGGCTGGAAGATGACTGACAAGATGCATAAGGATTTTTAATTAATTATTTCTTAATTTTTTTAAAATATATATACACATGTACGTGACACATACACATATATATATATACACACATATATACACATGTGTATATATGTGTGTGTATATATAAACATGTGTATATACACACATGTACATACATGTGTGTATACACACATGTGTATACACACATGTGTATATACATACATGCACATACATGTATGTGTATACACACATGCACATACATGTGTGTATATACACACACACCTATGTATACACACACATGTATATACACACACATGTGTGTGTGTGTATACACACACATTTGTGTATATAGCAATATAATATACCAATGTATTTCAGAATGAAGGTTTGGAGAAGTCACGAAACCGACCAGATATTAAATTTGGTTTTATAAAAATTGGAATTGGAATTCAAAATTCCAATTCCACCTATTTGGGTGGAAGATGCATATGCCCATTTTGGGGCAAAATTGGAATTTTAAAAGTCCAATTCCAATTTTTTTTTATGAACACAAATATGGAAGAAACAAAATTGGGAATTAGATGATGCCAATTCCAGGCATATTCCAACTACCAAATGGGCCCTTAGTTAATACTACCCCTTGGGGAGGAATACCAAAGGAAAGGCAAATCAATTTTTTCACCAAGACGAATATGATTCAAAATGGGAAAATGATACCCATGACCTTCAAGAGTAAAATACTTCATGACATGGAAATTTACAATTGCATAAAGTGGCGAGAGGATTTAATGATCTTTACCCATTTTGTATCACAGACGGTGCTTCATCTTTTTCAAAGAATTTTTGTATGAAGGCCTTATAGTCCCTTGAAAACTTATTTTCAACCTTTAGTCCTTCACATTTGAGACTTGTAACCTCTGCAATGAGCTCTAAAGTAATTGTGAAGCTAATACTCCCAATAGATATCATACCTCTCAGCTAGGAGTTGTAGAATTTAGTTGAGAGAGATACTTTGTAACCCTTCATTGCGTGGAAGAAAGGAACCACTCCCTTTTTGTAAAAAAAATTGCATAAATCCTCATTTTGGCTTATTCTTGACAAGTTTTAGGCTCTAAGCTTTTTAGAGCACTATAATTCTGTCTTTTTCACGTTGTTGAAGCTAAGAAAGTTGTAAGAATGGAAATAAAACTACACAAAAATGTTATCTTTTGTCTTCAAATATAGCAAATGTAAGTTTGTACTTTGAGAGATGAAGGACAAAAATAACGGTCAGTACACTTGGCCTCTTGCATGTGAAATGACATTTCAAAAAATTTACTTATTTTCTATCATTTATTTAAAATGTCTCATTATCCCATTGATTCCATACGAGATAAGTGGTCATTAGGAATATTTTATTGCATGATAAGTAAGAGATATTTTCCACAGTCGATCCAATTGTGATATTGCTATCACGATTCAACTGTGTAGCATTTTTAGTCAAACTTATTAACCTATGTTACATGGGTAGTGATTCAATAAACCCATCTCTCATGAGAATGAATGAAAAAATTAGCACTCAATGCATCTAGGTAGTGCCCATAGAAGTGAAACATTGAAACTCCTAGGAAGTCTCGGTGCTTCACCTTTGTGAGCATCACCTATATGCAATGAGTGCTAAGTGGTCCATTTATTCTCATGAGAGATGGGTTCTTGTGAACCACTACTCATGTAACATGGGTTGATGAGTTTGACTCAAAAAACTACATAGTTTATTCCTGAAAGAAATATCACTATTTTATTACACCCCATTTCACAATGATTTGTACTCTTGACATTGTTCTTGTCACTCATGCCAAAAAAGGCAATGAGTAACACAACTAATCACCTCATCCCAAAATGCCACATCATCCTAAAAGCCTTCATTAGTGATTTGAATTTGAAAATTTTAGATTGGTTAATAAGCCTATTCATCATAATGGTAGAGATGGACCTTTTTCTCAAATTATAATTTATCACCCTTCCTACGTCAAGCCACCTCATCAAAATTATCTACTTCCACATTTTAAGCCTAAAATTTATTGCCTCCATGTAGATTTTAATTCATGTCACCCTGTTGGTTATGTTTAACCCTTTCCTTAGAAATTGTTTCTTTTAATTTGGATGGATATTGAGAGAAATTCAATATGGTCCCATCAACACTTTTGATACCCAAATTAGGCATTTTGTCCACTGCACTATTACTTTCCCTAAAAACATTGCATACTTTGGATTGAAGGGAACTTTGAAGTGTCTCCTTGTTATTATCCATCGGACTCATTTTCTCCCAAGGGCAGTTGACTTTAGCATTGAGTGTGTCCACAATTAGTTTTGGATCACCTTCCAGGATGATTCATTGAGCCTTTATCTCCTTCAATCTTTTAAGGCCTTACCAAGTATCATAATCCTCAGCTCTATTATTAGAGCCAATCAAAATGTTTCTATTATATCCTTCAATGAGGGTACCCTTAATATCCCTTTTTAATCCCCCTACTCCTCAAATACCTAGATTCCCTTTAGAGCATCGATTAAAATTGCATTTAATCCACCCTTCATCAGGTGGTTTCTATTTAGTATCCTTTATAAGCAAAAAATTCACCCAATTAATCTTCATTTTATCCTAGTTGATTCTCATATTTTTTTTTACTCTAAGGTCTTGATAGCTCATCATGACCTTAAAATAGTTTAAAGAAACAAAATTAACATTTTCCTTGAATTTTTATTTTATTACTTGAAACATAACCTCATTGTTTTCTTGATTGATCCTTGAAAATCCTTTCATTCCTTTCTTTCCAAAGCTTTCAAGACACAAAAGGAGGGATATATTGCCAATGATTCTAAATAATAAGGTGTTTGAAAGGGAAAATAGTCCAATTATCAATGAATCTGCTAATATTATCAGGTAAAATCCAATTGACAACTAAGGAGGATAGAACAACATACCAAACTTCCTAAGTGTATGGATAGTGCAAGAAGATGCGATTTATACTTTCGAAATCTACATAGCTTAAGGACCACCTATTTACAAACATAAAACCTCTTTTATTCAGATTTTATGTTGTTAAAATATTGTTATGCGCACTAACCCACCATAAGAAAATTATAGGAATGAGCTTGGATATCCAAACTTGGTTCTAGTAGAAAGCGCCTTAAGTTTTGTTAGCCAAGGAGTAGTAAGCTTATGTGATCGAGAAGACCCCAAACGACTGATATTTCCATATCCATGCATCCTTCCTATTCATAGAGAATATATTACAATCACCCAAAGACTGCAACAAAAGAGTAACTTCACCCTCCATTTTTCTAATATCAATATATCTAACACCTCTTATGTCATTAATTTGCATTTTAATGTTCTTCCACATTGGTTTATTTTCATTCCAAAACACACACACACGCACACACACACACACACACACACACACACACACACACACACACACACACACACACACACACACACACACACACACACACACACACACACCC
>MU224579.1:2482326-2496986 GCA_018584345.1 Thuja plicata
GACAATGTCTAAAGAGCTGATCAATCGAACCAGGAAGCAATAGAACCAACAGGTGAACCCCCCCATAATGCTGAACAGGGAGAGGTGACAGGAACACTGAAATGCAATGCCAGAAACATCTGCAGAAAGAAGACTCAAGAACACCAATAGTGCAACAAAAGTACAAGCACAGGATAAAGGGCAGTGTCACAGACACACAGCATGGGCTAATATCATGGAAGGTACGCTCACTTGACAAAGGTGGATGAGCACAAAAGGCAAAACATCATAACCCCCATGGCACTTTATAACTGAGTGCGAGTACAAACAAACACAAGGTGTTTGAAATCCCAGAAATGCAGAAGAAGGCACTTTATCTCAGTGCGTTTACAGAATAAAAATGCAACAATGGAGAAGCATACAAGCTCAGAAGTCAGAAAGAAGAGTGGGCCAGAAGTACAGTAGAAGAGATCCCAGGACCTGTAGAACCAAACAATCCACCAGAGTGCATAAACTGCCAAACTCAGAGGAGAGAAAACCTGGAGCAGAATCTAGAAAAAATACCTCTACCACTGAATAGTTCACTGAACCAGCTTTCCGACGATATCTCGTTTGCCAAAAACGGAGTCCGGATGAGCCAGATATGACTCCTGGAAGGCAAAAATAGATATCGAACTTCAACTGAAAAAATGCTATCAAAATGGTAGAATCCAAATACCTAACCCCCATCATCGGAAAGTGATCGGAAAGAGATTTTCGACGGTATATGAAAGTCAGAAAAAGACCCCCGGATGCTCAAGATAGAGCGAAAATAGTCCAGGAGGGTCAGAAAGGCCCCCAAAAAAACAAATTTCAGCCCCCGGGGCTAAAAAAATGCGCCCCTGGGCGCATGGCGCGCAGGGGGCTAAACCCGGGGCCCCTGGTCATACATATGACTGCCCTCCTTAACAATGAGCCCGCGGGGGTTTTAACAAAAGCCGCCACCGATGGAGCGGCACTGCGGGTGCCGGCGCCGGGGTCGCAGGAGCGGTGGGGCCGCGGAGGAGGGCAGAGCACCGGGTGGCGGGGTGGCGCGGAGTCCGGGGGTGGCGGAGCGGGCCGCAGGGGCGGCGGAGCAGAGTTGAGAGCGGGGGGCTGGCCGGTCAACGGCCGGTGGCGGTGGTGCGCCGGTGGCCCGGCGGTGGCGCGGTGGCGGTGCCTGAGATTAACACTGCACGCGTTTTTTAAACGCAAAAAAAATATTAAAAAACAAAGGTTTTTAAATTTTTTTCCTCGAAAAATGTGTCTGTACGGCCCTAGGAGGCCAAGATTTTCTCCCCGAGGCTCCGGTGTCCAAATCGGACGTGCCTTATATGGATTCTGGGGTTTTTGGGCCTTCTGGATGCAACCGTGAGGTCGGTTTTGGTCCAAAGTGCCTCAAAAAACAAAGACCCCCCAAAATCAATGAAAGATGCCAGAAAAACCTCTGAAACCCTCTGTGCTTCAACAAAACTCGAACAGTGAGCAGCAAGAAAGCTCTAATACCATGTTAGGATTAGGCTGAAAGCTAATCTCCCAAGATCACCTGCATGCAAACCTGTCACAAGGAAGAAGCAAAAGACGGAAGAGAAGACAGAAAGCTATGGCGGCCAAAAAGCCAGAGACTGGAAATCCATGTTGAGAGAAAATAATTTCTATTATCAATAAACTGGAAAGATTACAATCTCCTTAATGAAATGAAAGCGGTGAATCCTTATAAAAGGATACCGAAACCCTAAAGGGAAAACCCTAAAGAAATATAAGCTGCCTAAGTAACTTAAGCATAGAGTAATAACTTAACTAATTAAATCAACATGATTTAATTAATAAGAAAACTAATTATTACTCTAACAAAAATGGGTTATTTATTGTTGCATTTTCCTCTTCTGAAGACTGTGATTTGGTGCTGAGAAAGTTGTGGGTTTGGGGGAATCACTCTCTTTTAGCCAAACCTTGGAGAATCTCCTTTAACCCTCTTACTAAATCACTCAGTGTGTACCTAGTGTGGGTTCATCTTCCCAATCTTCCACTCCATTTTTTTAGAGATTTCTTGCTTTGAGGCCATCAGAAAATTTATTGGCCATGTCTTTTAGGTGGATGAGGCTACAACTTCATTAGGTCGCTCTACTTTTGCTCGCATTTTGGTTGACATGGATATCTCCACACCACTCTTGGGGGATGTGGTGCTCATGGTTGCGGATAGGCCTTTGACTCAATCATTGGATTATGAGGGCATCCCCTTTCGATGTCGGTGACGGTTCTCTACTAATCATCTGGCTACAAACTATTCTCTTTTGCGTCATAAAGGTGTTGCTACTTAGTGGAAGGATACAAATGATGATCCTTTGACCGTTTGAGCCTCTGATTCTAGCTTTGAAGACTTCTCACAGGTTGATGATGACCCCCCTAGGGTGATGTTCCTACTGAATTGGCCTCCTCTGATCCGGTGGACCTGAGTCCGCCTCTTGTTGTTGGTGCAATCACTTCTGGATGTGCTGACCCTTCTTCGATTGTTGCTCTTGATCTTCTCAAACCTTTGTCTACTGATGTACATTGTTACCAACACTGTTCCTGGTGATGAATGCCCCACATTGGGGGTTCCACTACTATGTTGTGGGGACCCTAGTGATAGTAATGCTTGGACGCTCGTCCACTGGTGAATGAAGAATCACTCTTGAATCTCTCATTTTCTTCCCCCGGTTGTGAGTGAGTTGGTTTCCCTCTCTTCATGTGGGTTATTAGTTGTGTTCCTAGTGTGTTGTTAATGGTTTGTTCTTGACCTTGTTAATAGTCATTTTGATATGTTATTTTCCCTCATGTTGTTGTAAGGGTTAACATCCTTGTTTTGTTTCTTTTAATATAAAAACATACCACATCTACCTTAAATGAAACAATAAAATCAACATCTAACTAATAGTACATAAACAAGGCTTGGAGATATGTTACCTCAAGTTGGTTGAAGTGAACTAAATCAGAAATTCATATATTCACGAATTCATACATATGTCTATTACAATCATGTTGTACTTTATTGAAAGAGACAAAACATTAACCTTCTTTAGGTTTTTCTCTGAATCATATTTAGTCCTCAATCTAATAACTCAACTTCTAACTACCTATCACTCATTCCACATATCTAGGAAGAAATTTATTGCTAATAAAGGAAAGTGCTAACAAAATAGAGTCGTCTTCGTCTACTGCTCCTACTATGCTCCAATTTTGATTGCCAGTGTACAACTTCTTCGACACTACCTCTCATGCTGACAATTTTTCAAAAGGGTTACACCACTTGCCCCCTCTTGTGGTAGGAATCCAAGTGATAGTATCGTCTGGACAGTTGTTCGAAGGGTAGGAAAAATAGCTCTTTAGCCTCTCATTCTCCTTCCCATGTTGTGGGTGAGTTGTTTACCCATTCTTGAGGTGGGCTACTAGCTTATCTGCTAGTGTATCGTTTATGGCCTTTCCTTGTAATAGCCAACACCTTACTATTAATGTGTTGTTGATCTCTATTAATGCCTACAGGTTTAGGTTGTGTAAGGAACAACGCCCTTTTTTTGTCTTTGATTTTAATAAAAAAAAAAATAGAGTCCTAAAATAATTGAACTACTTAACCATATCAAAGCATAACTATTTCACTTGCAACAATGTAGTAGAATCAATAAATGACATTTTGAAGGTGGTAAGTTCAATATTGAAGAAGTCTTCAAGTAGCTCACATCCTCCAACTATTTGAGATAACCAGACTACCAATTTGACACCTAGGTGAGTTCTGCATGAGGCTACACAAACTGCTTCAGTTGATCCAATTGAAAACGAGTAAGACACATTTTCATATAAAATATTTCACATAATACTAACTATTCAAACTCATCACATTATGCATGTAATTTCAAGCATGTGCGCACACACACACACATGTGCATGCATGAGCGCGCACGCACATACACACACTATCAACATCCATTTAAAAAACATATCATATTACTTTGTATGTGTATTTGACTAATAAAATGAGTCAAGTCATTATTGAAGTTGTAGTTTACTAGACATAAAAGGTTTAACTAAAGCCTAACAAAAGCTATATAAAAGGACAAAACTCAGGTTCATTGTGCCCACCTTGCCATTTCTAAGGGGGTTGCTTCTTACATTCACTACTCAAGTGGCCACACTTTCTACAAATTTGATAGTAACCTTGGCGTTTTCATATTCTATAAGTTGATTCCAAGAACCAAACTGATAGTTCAACATAACATGAGTGAGTAGGATGGAATTGACAACCACATTAACACATTCTAGCAAAGATCCTCAATTTTCATTAGGTGACCCTATGAACAACCAAGATGCTCCCACAAGAATTTGGTACTCATCTAAAAACTCCAAAATTCCAATATTCAAGGGAAATTCGAGGGAGAAATATCTAAGTGAGGGTCACTACCCATAGATCTTCCACTTGGTCAAACCTTGGTTTCCATTTACAGGGACAAAAAGTTCATAAAATTACTACCATAGGTCCAAGGACCTCCACTAAGAACTTTAATAAGATCTTCATAATTCACAAAGCTAAAAAGGGACATCCCATTAGCCATTGTAGTAATTTTGACATCACCCTTAACCTTCCAATTGTCATCAACCCATTTATGGACTTGGTCAATATTGGGTCTTAATGTGAGGAACTTACCTACTAAGGAGAGACTTATCTCAACAATAGAAACATTCATTAACTCATCTAGTACATCGACATTAAGACCACTCTCTTTGCATGCAACCTCGAGCTCAACCAATAAAATCCCTTCATCCATTTGGGCAGATCTGTCACCTAGCAATTTGTCCACGAAAGTTGAGAAAAAGGAGCCCAAATTTTAAGGTGAGGAAATAGAGCACAAGATAGAAGACTTCTGACCAAAATCAACAACTTGTTTCGAAAAGAGGTGATAAGGAAGCCCGCAGACCCCCCACCTGTCATTTCTATTAGAACCTGCACAGAACAAGACTAAACCTAAGTAGCAACTTGAAACCTCAAACCCTAGAAGAGCTCCTTACTTACCCTAGATTCACATTATGTTATGATGAGCTTCAATGCATATTTATGGATAGTCTACTACCACAATTTCACATCCAAGTATTTTACATGCCTCGTCATTTATTTTAAAATTTATGCAATATTATGTTCAATGTTATGGTTTATGAAAACTAGAGAAACAAACAATATAAATATAATGCAAAATAAAAATGACAAAAATAACAATTCACAATAACACAAATTTAATGTGATTTACCTAATGCAAGGTACATCTACAAAGGAATAGCCATCCGCTTTCATTTTATTATCAAACAAAGACACATAAAAAGATGATATTCACATTCCATGACCACTTATTTTTCATGTGTTTTTGGTGATTTATATGCTAAATAATTGTTGAGTCACTTATTCCAATAGCCTTTACTGGGAGCATTGCCCCCAAATCCCTATTGTGGGCTCTGCAGAGCTCCCTTTATCCATTTGTGATTATGACTAAGTTAGCAAACCTAGCAACTTCTTTACATAGAGATTGATTATCTAGATAGAGAAACCCTTAATGAAATATAAGCTAGCTACATTTAACTATCAACTTGGGGTTGTGAGATTGAAATAGGGTCGACATTGTATGCACACGATAACCATATATGGGTTGTTTTCCTACTTAATAGAAAGTATAGCAGTAAGTTAAAGTACAAAAAACAATCAAATTGAAATTATACAACAAAGTTAGATAAACCAAAGCATTCTACAATAATACTAAAACTATGTTGATCACGAAAATAACAACTACTACTAGACATTGTCATAATAATTAATCAAACAACATATCACAACTACCTTAAATAACAATATATCACACTTGAAAAACAACGCTTCATGACTCCCGCTCCCGCCGCTACCTCCCATGTGGGAATTTCAAACTCTGTGGTTTCTCGCTTGGCACTGTCTGGGTTTGGGGAGAATGCTTATGTGCCTGCGGTTTCTGTTGTGCAGGGGACTCCGGTTGGTGGTGGTGGTGCTGCTTCCCGCTCATTAGGAGATGATGGTCTGATGGTTGGCTTTGGTGGGGGAGGGCAATCGATGGTGTGCCCTCTGCCTTTTGTGGTTGGGGCCTGTGGTAATGCTGGCCCTGCATCCTACGCTGATGTTGCGGCTTTTGAAGCTAATATCAGCGCGACTTCTTCCTTTGATCTTCCTCTTCCCGGGAGGGGTGATCGTCGATCCAGATCGGTTACACCTGTCACTGTAAGTAACCCGTTGGTGGTTAATCTAGAAACATATATAGTTGATGAGATTTTTAATCATGCAGAGGACTATGCCTCTTTTGCTGCTATTTTTAGATTCAGGGGTTTTTGGCCCTCTCTGGCTGCTTTACATGCATGGATGTCCAAGTGTTGGGAGCCTTTTTTGGCTGAATTTTTTCAAATATACCCTATGGCAAGGGGTTTTTTTATAGTGAAATTTGACAATGCTGATGATCGGGACACTATTTTGTGTAGTTCCTTCACCTGGGATGATCTTTATCTTTTGATGGCCAAACCCTGGCAGAAGGATTTTGATCCTTCTACTGAATCTTTTAATAAAATTCCTTTATGGGTGCGGCTTCCAAATCTTCCCCTGCATCTTTGGATAGACTCTATCTTGGAAGCTGTGTGCGAGGCCATTGGAGATTTCAGATGGTTGACTCGGGTTCTTCTAACATCTTCCGCCCGACATATGCTCGTATTCTTGTGGAGGTTGATGTCTCTAAGGGTCTCCCTGAGATGCTGACCTTGGCTTCTCCTCGGGGCTCTTGGACCCAGACCCTTGATTGAGGGAATTTCATTCAGATGCAGAAAGTGTCACAAGACTGGCCATATTGCTGCCAGGTGTTTATCAGATAGAGTAAATTCGAAGAAATCGCCCTCTTGGTGGGTGGGTGCTAAAGACCATCATTATTCAGTTCAGAAAGTCTCTAAGGATGAGGGTTTGGATGACAGTCCACCTCAGAATTTTTCCGCTACTAAAGCTAATGTTGATATTATGGATGCTACTCCGAAGGATGTTTCTTTTTGTGACTCTGATGTTGTCCTGGGTCAGAAAGGTGTTGCTGTTTTGCCAGGCTTTGTGGCTGCTATCCCTGCCCCTGGGGTTGATGATATCTCTGTTTCTTCTATCCTTAATGCTAGTGTTGTGGTTGGCGCCTAGTCTCCTTCGGGGGGGATTGTTGTCTCTGTCCCTATCGAGTGTGCTGGGTTGGCCAGCCTTGCCTCTCGGGTTGTGGGTTTCTCTGATATTTCTTTGTCATGGAAGATCGATGCTTTGTTGATGGAGGAAGGATGGAAAACTGTCAAAGGAAAGAAATTTAAGTCTCCCAAGCCTCCTTTTGATATGAATTTAAGGTCACATATGGGTGGGAATAAATGATTTCCTACTGTCCTTTTTTGCTGACTGTTGTTCGGGTCTTGGTTTCTTCTTCGTGGGAGTGCTTGTTTCCTCCCTTTGGTGTGTTTGGTGTTGATTCACAGTTGTAATTTGGTTATCTTAATGTTCTATCTCTCGGTTCCTTTTTGGTTGTAAAAGGTTTCGGGTCCTTTCAAAACCTGTTTTTACTTAATCAAAACTACCTTAAATGCAACAATAAAATCAACGTCTAACTAATAGTGCATAACAACTCATATATTTATAAATTCATACATATGTCTATTACAATAATGTTGTACTTATTTGAAAAAGACAAAACATTAACCTTCTTAAGTTCTACTCATGCTCATATATAGTTCTCAATGCAATAACTCAACTTCAAACTACCTATCACTCATTCTACATATCTAGGAGGATATTTATTGCTAATAAAGGAAAGCATTATCTAACTACCTATCACTCATTCCACATATATAGTAAGAGATTTTTTTTGCTAATAAAGGAAAGCGTTAACAAAATAGTCTTAAAAAGATTGAACTACTTAACAATATCAAAGCATAACTATTTCACTTGCAACAATGTAACAAAATCAATAAATGGCAAGTTGAAGGTGGTAAATTGAATATTGAAGAAGTCTTCAAGTAGCTCACATTCTCAAACTATTTGAGATAACCAGACTACCAATTCGACTCATATTAAGTGAGTTTTGCATGTGGCTACACAAACAGCTTCAATTGGTCTAGTTAAAATGCTACAAGGAATATTTTCATACAAAGCATTGCACACAACACTTACCATTCAAACTCATCACATCATACATGTTATTTCAAGTGCATGCACACATATAGACACACACTATCAGTATTCATTTAATAAGCATATCATAGTACTTTATAATGTCTTTGGATAATAATAGAGTCAAGTCATGATTGAAGTTGTAGTTTACTAGACATAAAAAGCTTAACTAAAGTCTAGTGAAAGCTATATAAAAATAGAAAATTTATTCTCATCATGCCCACCTTGCCGCTCCAACCCTTGCCAACTTAGTTTCCTACTAGTCCCCAAGCAAGCATAAACAATTCGTTTCTCATCAATGCCAATTATTCAAATTCAAATTGGACTGTCATGCCAAGGTGTGGTGTTAATGCTTCCAATAAAACCCATTTGCTCTCCCAATTCTTCTCCATCTAGGATCTTCCATTTTACATTGTAATCATTTGCCCCTCTTCATGTCAATTACCAACCATAGGAGTAGTGGAGGTTGAAAAGAAGAGGCATCCAAGTAAACTTTGGAATGTTGGCCCACTACAGATATGTTATACACAGAGTGGGGTTCCCTTTTCTTTAGCTCATTTGTACTTTAAGGGCAGATTTGAGATTTTTTTATAATTTGCTTAGGGGTTAGTGACAAGGGAGATTTGTACTTTAAGGGCAGATTTGAATATTTTTAATAATTTGCTTAGGGGTTAGTGACCAAGGAGAAATGAAGGTCACAATAAATATTCATAAACTAAAGTCTCAATAGTTGTTATCTCAAGGAAAAAGGTATACACCATTGTTGGAGGTCTACAATTAATGACTTGTGGGACTATAATTGCCATGGTGTCTACCATACCTTTCAACCTTTTGATTTCATCATCTTTTTCCTAAATTTCTTTTCCAAATTTGTGTTGTCCCTGTGCCTTTTTCTCAAGCAATAATGTTTCTTGCATCTATAGTTGCTTAACCCTTTTCATTACTGAGTACAATTGTAGGCCAAGGTACCATGGGTGAGACCAGGGGATTTACATATCATAAGAAGGCTCTATAACTTGTTCGATGGTATTTTTGACTTCCTTGAAAACCATTTTTAGCTCCTCTAAGTCGGTGTCCTCTTGCCCTTACTCCTTAAATTTTAACTCTTTTTGTTTGCACTTCCTGATTTACATCATGGGGTTGCACCATTTCAAATGAGGCCCTTTCCATTCTCCTTTGGCCAATCTTTTATAGGTTTATCAAAAGATTCGAGATTGGTATCATAAGAACATTCATCTCCTCTCTCTTCTTGACCATATCTTCCCTTTCACTACTTGTTTCAAGGGTAATATCCATCACTAGCAGTTCTAGTTTGTTTCTTTTTAGTTCCCACCTTGGCCTTCAATTAGTGAGTATTTCTTGGAGTCCTACTAGTGGATTTTTGTTGTTTTCCTTTCCTCTCTACTTGAGGTGCAATAAAGATCTCTTCTTCAATGGACATCAGATGCAAGGGGGTACTCGGGTTTCCTTTTCTTTCCTACAATAGTGGAAGGTTCCTTGTTACTTTTTTATTAGCTCCAATCTCCTCAATTGTTTGTCTTTTCACTAGGTGAGGGTTTTGTTTTCTTAATAGAAGTAGGGGAAGATTTCTCCTATAGCTCTTCTCTTTTCAGGGAACACCTTAATTTTCTTCTCACTAGAAACAACATTAGGGGTTTTTTTCCACATGCTTCTATCAATTTTCCTTCACAACAACCTTCTCTCCACCCTAGCTTTGCTTTTCCTTTGTATCCTTTCTCAATTATCTTGGTGTGAAAGGGCTAATAATCTTTTGGGCTAATTTCTAACCTCAGGTATTGGCTACAAGAGGAGTCTTTTAAGGTTCCTCCCTCTCACTTTCTGAAGATTCCGACTCAAAAGTTCTTGAATATTCCGAGATGTATTTACGAGTAGAGAAGCTAGGGTTTTCTTTTTTTATAATCAATTGTTTGCTACTCTCTCTTGTTTCCCTACTCTTTCTTTTATCCCTTAGTTTCCAACCTCCTAACCATGGGTTTATATGTTTAAACCTCTTAATTTTAATAAATTATGCCCAACACAAATTTGGAAAACAAATACCCGAGCTTCTTTTTACAAGTAATGTGATCAAGCAATTATGTTCTTAGAAGGAAATCCTAGGGCTACAAACCAGAGTTTTATTCCCAAAAGATCTATGTTGTTGCAGACTTATAACTCCGGACTCATTTCTATTGAGGCAACAAGGAGAGTATAGCGGGTCCTATCTGAGTTGTAAATCTGAATGAAAATCACATGTATAGATTAGGTCCAAAACCAGATTTATTTGTATTTATATATCAATGTATAACGATTACATTGCTTCTTTGTTTGTATATTTTTTCTCTATAGAATATCCCCATCTTCTATCTATCACCTTGTTATGGTGAGTAGGTTTATCTCCTAAAGGGGACATAGCCCTTAGAGAATAACCCTAAAGTATATCCTATCTTTTAAAGCACATATTCCAAAATCCTTTTTCCAGTTTATAATTACATATCTTTGCACTGGTGTTTGTATACCGTTTTCCAGCCAACATCATCCCCACATTAAAACTTAGAGACGGTTTGAAGGGATTTAAATTGATCATCCTACTTCTTTGTCATTAGCAGCTGGTTGATATAAATGTGTAACTGCACTAGTTGGATCTCTGCTTTCAGGGGTGAGTTAGGGATCAGGATATTCTGAAGGAAGTTGAGTATCCTAGATGAGACTAGTAATGTGGACCATCAGCAGACTGACAAACTCCCTCAACCCTCAAAATTTCCTCTGGGCTTTATCGTGTTGGTCTTGAACTTGTTGGTGTTGATCATGAAGGTCGTCTATCTTTACTCATTTTGTCCTATCAATATCCTTCAATGCTTCATATTGCTAGGATTTTTGTAGAATTTTAAACCTCTAGCTACTCCATTTGGATTCTTATTGGGTGCAAGAGGTTTAGCCATTTTAGACAATATAGCTTATTGGTGGTGGCAAGCTAGGCTTCTAAAGCAGTCTGTGTGGTGGCGCATCTATGTCCTACCTCATCTCCCTTTGCCTATTCATACACCTTTTATACTTCCTTTTGAAGATTATCCCTTTGCAGCGCCAGACCTGTAAGAGTTCTTCTATTAGTAGCCTTAAGTGTACAAGAGATAGTTAAGAGGAGTCTCCCTTTACATGCGAGTACTTCTTCTAAATTTCTTTGATTACTTATACCTTCTTTGTTGTTTGCACATGTTCCTTTACAACCTCCACTTGAGTTGACTATTGCAAAATATCCCCTAATTGAAATTTGTGAAAAGTGGAAATGTTACCAATATCCATCTGATTGTCGTCGAGATTTGTAGTATTTAGGTGGACGCCTTCAATTGTTGTTGTGTCTAGGCCAAGTAGCTTTAGATATGCATCATGGTGGTGTTGAATAAGGATGCAGTGGAAGTTGAGGGCCCTATATCGGTCTAGGGAGGTGAATAAGTTATTGGTGCTTTAAGTTTCTCCTCCTCTTCTTCATGTAGCTGGTTGTAGGCTTTAGTCGTGGCCTCTGCAACTTCCATCAGGATTTTCTGAATAATCTTTTATTTATCTAGCATTAGTTTGTCGATCTGTTTGCTTAGTCCAAAGTTTTGTGTTCTACTTTTCCTTGTATCTTTGCAACTGCAGGTGTGAGGTCCAAGGCAATGGTTTGTACAACAATATTCTTTAGGTTTTCCTCTTGTTATGATCTCACTCTCCAGTGCCTTAGGCTTGTTGCTAGTGGCCGCAGTAGGTTCAGAAAAAAGTCCTCCAACATATACTTTTGTGTTGTCATGAACCGTATTAGGGCTCGTTTAGTAGTATGCTTGTTTGTTAAGGGCATGTTCTTGTATGTCCCCAAGTTCTTGGCAAAGGTTTGAGGGGCAGAGAGGGCCCAACCCAGTTGGTCCTCATCTAGAAGGGGAACTTGTTGGGTTGTTGGCATTGATCCAAGGAGTTCTCCTTCCATCACTTTTACTTCTTGCTTTCTATCTCAGGAGCCAAACTGTTTGTTGTTTCCTCCTTGGTCTATTCTATGTGCTCATCCATAGGAAAGCTTTTGATACTTCCAACTCTGAATGGCTCTATCTTCTCTAGGGTAATTACCCGTTTTCTTTTAACTGGTCGCCTTCCTCCAGCTTTTGTTGGTGCTATTCATGGTATTGGGGTCTACAACTGGTTGGATCTTCTTTTTTGTGTGCACTAGATCTCTAGTTCTCCTTGTTCCTCCTTTTGTTCTTTTCCCTTCTTCGCCATCTTAGTTGCACCCTTAATTCTTTCGTTGTTTGATTTCTTGTTGCCTTCAAATCCTTAAGTAGTTGTAGGAGGCCTTGTGCATATGAATCGACCTCTTCATCTAAAACTTCGTAGGGCAATGGTGGAATCCAGGATGACCAAGGTTCAATGGCATCCATGATGATGAGATGTCTTTATCAACTTGGAATATGATGCTATCTATATACTTCTACACAATCTAGTGAGAGAGTCGGGATTGGTCTTGCATCCTCTTCTGGAAGCCCTTGAAGAAACCTCTGAACACTTGAATATATGTATTTGGGGTTGAGAAGCCTAAGGCATAGTCCAATACCTATGGCACCATTGGTTTCTCTATCACCCATACCTTTCTAACTTAGTGTGGTAGCTGCCTCCTAAAGTAGAATTCAAGGCAAATTAGCAAGGTGTTGTACTAGAATGGATAGCCAATTTTGCTTGGTCTAGGCAGCATTCTCCAATATATCAATAGCTTATTGTTTCAATAACCATTTGGTAGGTCATTCATATGACTACTCTCGAGGCATAAATCTCCCAGTTTGTAAAATACACCTTACACACAATCACCTTTGTGTCATAAGGATGCCTTTGTGTGTAATGTTGCTTATGATGAGTTCCCTGCCACCAAGTGTTGCCCTAGCGAATTTCTCTAGTTTTTTCCATTCCATTTTTTTTTGTTGAAGAGCCCCTTGTATTGATAGTTTAGTGACAGCCTAAATGACTTCCTTAGTGATCCGATATGGTTGGTCTAAGTATAGGAATTCATCGAGCAATCTGCTAAACTAGCTAGACCCATTCCTTCTCCAATGTGAAGTCCAAGAAGTCTCGAAAACATCGAGCTTCTTCTCCCAAATGTGGGTGTACTCTGGCTGGCATTGACTTGTGCCTTTCTTCAGTAATGTTTGTCTTTGCTCCTCAAAACACGTGTAATTGGATCCTAGAGAGATGAATGTATATGTACTTCTGGACACCTTCTGTATATATTAACATCAACTGGTACTCGTGAGAAGGGTGCCTGCGGGTCCATTTGCGCTGCCTTATTAAGGAACTACATGTATTTTGGCATGGCTTAGCTGCGGTAGACATTCAAACAAGTGCAGCCATGGCAATAGGTTATGGTGTGAGTGAGGGTATTTTCATCGAGGGCTTGAGGATAGGAGCATTGCGAGTTGTGTGCACAGAAGTATTGATAGAGGCTGAAAGAGACAAGTGAGTTGATGAGTGGGGCGAGGGTCTTCTATAGATTTTCTTTTGGTGGTCGCATTAAATATTGTAGCGTTTACATATTATTGTCGATTTTCTCTGTTGTCGGCATCTATTTTTCCATGCATTTATGATACACTATACTACACTACATTACATATGTTATAAAGGTTATAATTTATGTCAGCTCACTCTTCCAATGCTGTGTCGGATCCGCTTAGGGTATTGTTCTATTGTTAAGGTTTTAGTGCTAGGCTACCGGTCTGCATCCAGTTAGTGTGTTCCTTATGTTGTAAGGATATGGATACTTAGATATGTGTGTTATAGACCATAGTTGCAAGACTCGCCGAGTATTTGACCTCCGTGAGTTTTTCAGCAAAAAACTCGCAACTCGGCAATCGCTGAGTTTTACTGAAAAACTCGGCAAGTTTTAGTTAAAAACTCGCTTGCATTTTTCTGGGCGTTGCTAAAGGCAGAAAAATGTCTTTTTCATTCTTATTTTCACATTTGCAGCAATTGGGTTTGAGTTTCTAGTTTTGCAATTCAGGGACGGGAGGATTTATACAAATACAAATATAACATTTAAGTATAAGTCTGATTTATTTAATTTCTTATACTTTAAGTTATATTTGTATAAATACTTTCCAAGATGTTTGAGATAGGTTCCAGCTTCATAGGAGTTAAGGTGCAGATTCTAGATTTTGGGGGTTTTCGAAAAATTCCAAACTCAGCCAAATTTCAGGATTCAACAAGCTTCAGTAGGGTTACCTCCCACAATCCATCATGGCTTTCTAAAGGTCAAATGAAGCTGGTACAAGGATTCTCAAAGGGTTTTAACTCGTTTTATCACAAATCACTTGGTTTCGACCCCATCTCTATGACAAACTTAGCTTAGCTCTCGCCCAAATCCTAGACAGACATGACTTACCAACAGGCCAAAATCACTCAAACCTCATTTGTCGGACCTAGGGACTTGAAAACA
>MU224579.1:2497036-2518991 GCA_018584345.1 Thuja plicata
CTAGGGACTTGAAAACAACCACCAACAAAGACTACCTAAGCGCTAGTTATGAAGACTTTGACATTTGTCATTGATCAATGATCAAGCATCATAGATTCATACTATGAGTATGAAATACCAGGATGGAGAGCGAGTCACACACATCATCAGAGATACCGTACCGAACGAGAAGGCACAGTCACGCCCAGTGCAGGGTTCTACTACTAGGACTAGACCCTCTAGTTCCTCTCTTGTATGCGTTTATATATATCTAAACTCAACTTGTTTCTTTTGTGTTCTAATTAATTAACTCATTGGATGCATCTTCTCATTGAATTTTGCAAAAAAAATGCATTTCTAATTAAAATTAAGCTATTTTTAAGTTCCCGAGTTTTTTGCCGAGTTTTTCCTGATTTTTTTTTTCAGGCCTTGGTGAGTTTTAGCCGAGTGAGAGTCTTGCAACTTTGTTATAGACCACCACCCAGAATCGGCAAGTTAATGTACAAGTCTTTTGAAACATTTGGAAAATAGGTGAATTCATTTGGTAAATCTCCTTGTGTGTTTACTGGATAGAATCTAGTTCAGCATCTCTTCCTGCTGTTAGTGACCACTCTGCGCAATGAAAATGCATGAACAGTAACACATGTTTCTGATAAATTGATATTATCACTGCTCAAGAAGATAAGCACATCAATGAAGTAGTTAGAGAGATGTTAAAATAGCAAAAAAGGAGAAATAGTTAATCATGCTCATTTGTTTCCCATGTTCAATATCTAAATTATTTCTGCATTCAGTTTCTGATAGGCTTGTCGGTACTTGTAACCTCCTAGGAGAGGTTATGGTGGCCACAATTTTAACCATTCGGAGGATCAACTTTGTAATATTCTTTAATTAGTGCTTATAATGCTTTTTATTTTAGGGTACCTTGCAAGCCTCTACATCAATCTCGAAGATGAGCATTAATATATAGATTAGGTATTTGCAGGATTTCATAGAAATTAACACCATAGAGATTAGATGTTGACAGAATTTCATTGAAGTTAAACACCATTGTCTTATCAACTATGAACTTTGGGTAGGTAAAAGTTGGCTTGCAATAGCAATTCCTTTTCTATGAAGTCGGTATGGAGATGTAGGGCAAGAATGCTTCGAAAGGTCAAATAAATCAAAGAGGGTGCAATAGTTGTGTGAGTTATCTGCTCCAAAGATGGACCAAACAAAATGTAAAGAGAATATCCCTATTTGTTAGTAATGCCCTTATTTTTTATTGATCAGAAGGTATAAATTCTTTGAAAAAAACCTACCTTGTTGACATATCCGACCAACAAAATGTACACTCTTAACAACAACAGGACATATTTCAAGTATTCAATATCAGCCTCTTTGTAAGTAATAGAGAGCAAAAACAGGAAATGGTTTCTTAGAAATGCTCAGAAAAATGCCTTGTTAATCCAAATGGCAATGAAAAAGACGTGGAAACATTAACCCTCACAAATTTAAAAAAAAAGGTCAAAAGTGTCATAAAAAAATCTTCATACAGCAGAAAAGTTCAACTTAGTCTGCTTAGTTAAAAAGACGATAGAAATAGAGGAGACTTGCATAGAAGAAACAAAATACTCTAAATCGATTCTACTTGTAAAAGGAGTGTTTTCTTTAAAAACTCATCAGGTTTTATTACTTGAACATAATTTTTTTCTTAAAAAAAATAAGACAAACACTCTTTATTCTATTACGCATGACATGCTGGCAAAATTACAGATTTAGAGAATTATGTGAAATGCTAATGCAAATTAAATCAATATTGAGGTACTTACTTGTTAATTAGTCTTTTGCCTCCATTTACAATTATTATTGTGATCTGTTTTCCCCAAAACTTAAACTACAAAATTTCCATCCAAAAATTATATTCAATCTGGACAATTAGTTTTCCTTGAAGAATAAACCAATATGAAAGCGTAAAGACCAACCATTCCTAAGACTTTGTCAAGAAGGAGCACATACAGACCAAACCAGAAATTGAGAAGTACAAATCTCGGCACAATAAGCTTAAGGTCTCACAAAGGAACATGAGAACATGAGCAGGAGACAGTTGGTACACAATGAAACAAACCACCACATGAATCAAAATTACAAGCATAACTCCTAGCCCTGGCCCAACTCCATATTATCTGCATTTCCACATTTTGTGGCCCAACCCTTCTACCCACCCAAGCTTTCACAACAAACTAACCCAAACATGAAAAGGAATTTCGAAATCAATTCCAAAGTATTAATGGATAACTTCTGGTTTGAATAGAACTTCCTTCAATAGCTTCCTTACAAGAACAATCAAAGATGACATTACAAATGAAGATAAACTAGGAATGAATCTAATGTTACACGTAAAGACTTTTAAGACAGGAATTTAGAATGCCAAATCTACAACCAAAAGCGAGCTGTTTGGGTATGACACTTGAACAAGGAAGAACTGAAAGACTAGAACTTTACTTAGTGCGAGCTCAATATTATCTAATCAACAGAGAGTATAACATATGGTACCATTAACAAACTATCAACATCTATTTTGCATCTAGACCTAGTGAACTATGTCCACATAAATGAAAAGCTATCTTTTTTAGCCTGGCCCCAGTAGAGCACCATCCATTTCTATTACCCTCTCTATATTGGTCAAACCTGCTAGCAACAGTACTGTCAATATACATTAAGACAACTTCAGGCTACAGGTTTCAAAACTCCATATGGTAAATATTTTTTGATAGGCCTTCAAATATAATGCACAGTGTGTTTAGTTACAAGTGCTTTGGCTTTCTTTGGGACTTGCTTTGTCCAATTCTTGATAATGTTCTGCTTTACATCAAAACCAATTGGTACACTTAATGGAATTGACTAACCTATTTACTGTTTTGAGGCTAATCAGAGATTAAGTGAAAAAACAAATTTTGAGAATGAAAATTGCTTGGCATAGCCCTTACTTGCAATGAACTATTGAGCAGCCTATAAGAGGAAATCATTACAATTAAAATCAAAATAAACTTACCAAAAATCAAACCCCGTAATTTAGGAACTAATTTTAATAAAATAACTTCTTGATATCTGCCCATGTACTGAAAGACTCATGCAGAAGTAACCACAAGCCGCTCCCAAGGAAAAGATCAGACCATAAACATGTATTCAGAATCAAATATTATTGCCATTTGGACAAGGAATCAATTACCAGACAAATCAGAATTCACGTTTTCTGAAACACACCTACTATTTTACTTTTGACTTATATTAGAACTCACGCAGGATCAAAGATCTCCCCAAATTACCCAGCACGCATGAATGCCCAAGAATTAGTAAACACTCTTTTACAGATGCATACACAAGTTTACAACCATTCTGCATATAATGGCATAGAAATGATGTTAAATATTCCACTGCTTGATATATTACATTACCCACAAAACCCTTTGTGCTCTAAAAAAATATCATTTTGCAGCCTTAAAAAGAGTTATTACATCCTAACTAAAATATTGAACTGATTCTAAATTTGATCTGTACAAACCAAAAGTGTTTTTTGATGGTCCTGTGCAAATTACTCTTGAGCGGCATCTGCCAACCAGATCTATACTCCCCTCGAATAAGAGTACAAATTGAGAACTGTACAAATTTCAAGATAGGGGAGAAATAATTTTGGTCCAATAAAAAGGATGGAACATGTTGGAATGGAGACCAATCCAACATGGAAGCTGTACAATGCATTCTCAATTTAAGGGTCACTGGTATCCTTGATAATTATTATGTTAAATTACATTGAAAAAATGCTGTAACGAATTTATTCCACTAACCCGTTATATAAAATGTAAACACCCTTGCTTCTACTCAAAATAAAGACAAACCTGACGATGATATGCTTCGTATAGTCTGAACTACAACAGAAAATTACTATAACTTGTCAGCTATTCTTCCCAGAGCGTCAGCAAGTTTTCCCAAAACTCCTATCAAACTATCTGCATGGTCCTTTCTTTGATTTCTGTCCAGTTGACAATTCATATTCTGTGCTTCCACATGTGCAGTCAATACCCTGCTGTTTCTTTCTAAAACAGAAAGTAACTGATCCCTCAGGTCACTGTCGCTTTCACCTTCAGATGAAGATCGTTTCCTCTTTTGGCCAGATGCACAAGAGGCAGATCCTTTCTCAGCAATTGGAATTGGCACATTTTCAGTCTTGGCACCTGCATGGCAATTAACAGCCAGGAAATTAGTGATTAAGGCACAAAGCTTTCACTCAGTGCACACATAGATCTTGCAACAAAAAACATAGAATATGAGCGTTGCATTAGGTTCACATTTGGCTGCTTAAGAATCAGCTTGCATCAGTCACATTTTACAACATCACATATTTCTAATGTCCAGGTTAAATTACTTAATTTCCTGCACAGTGATTTATTGATATAGTGTTTTCACTACATAAATTATTAAATAGTGTTTTTTATAGTAAGTCATCATCGCAACTATGTTTCAAGAATAGCCATTTCTGAGTCTCTGACTTTTTGTAGAAAATCAGACCCGCAAACCACACAAGCACCTCTACACACTTGTTCATAGGGGAAGATATTAGTTGGAGGCTTTACTATGTTTGATGTTTTGTTGTTGTGTCGCTGCCATAGGGTTCTGTTCCATGCGGTTCCTTCTTGTTCATCCTAGTTCATAGCTCTAATCAGAAGTATTTACACTACATACATACATATATGTTTGTATATATACCCATTCCCAAACCCAAGGAAAAAAGATCTGTCACATTGCATACCCGAACCCTGAACCTAAACAAGAGCCCAAACCAGTAAGTTAGCTTAAAAACAAAAAAAAAATCTAAAATTTGAAAAGAAAATATAAAATGTGATCTACAAAAATAAAAAACACACCTGCTTATCACTCCAAATTTCCAAAGCTCGTGGTTTGTCATTGCTCAAGGTTATGAGTTTTGTTTTTTTACTATTGAAGGATTTTGAAGGCATGTTTGATTAGTGCTAAGAGGATCAAACAGTTGCATCAAGGGGATTCATATTCTAGGTATGTGTTTTCTTTCAAGTTTTTAAATTTAGTTCAAGCTTCCTGTATCATTTTAAAATGACCTATTGTACTTTTAAGAATTGTTATTCATTTTTTGAAGTGTTGTAAAGTTATAATATTTTTATTTTTGGCTAATGCTATTTTTTTATTTTTCCATTTGCTACAACTTTTTTTTTCTATTTGTTTATTTTTAAAATTGTAGGTGCAGATATCCTTAAGTTTATAATGGTTGCTAATTGTGGTTCAGTGAGTGCAAGGATGAAATAGACTTTCAAATTTGACCAAGAACCACCTCTTTGGCAACATGTTGCGATGATTGAGTAGCTTGCTGAAAGTGGGGGTTATCTTCAGCATTGTAGTTAGTGCTATAATGAATATAAGAGATCATATGATCAAGTGAAAGCTCACTTTGTGCAATGGTCAACCATGGAATTAGAATGTATCCGGGTCTAAACAAACATGGGTCGTCAAAGAAGCAAATTCTCTCTTAGCAAGAAGCAAATAGTGCAACCAAGAGAATAATATTGAAATTCCAATCTTTGCAACCAAGAGAATAATATTGAAATTCCAATCTTTGGCAAAAAGAGGATTGCACAAACCACCTGCAAGGTGATCTACTTTTCCAATAGCATCTACGACACACCCTATCATTGCAACACCATATTCCCCTTAAGACAATAGCCCCTTTGTTTCCTATAGAATAGGCCCATTGTAAAGGGCATTTTAAAATGAGGCAATCAACATTGAAAATGAACATACTGTACATTACATCTAGATCAATGAACTTTCCTTCAACCTCGTTAGATCACCATACTAAAAAGAAAAGGTGATGACAATTAGTCAAACACCCATGAGTTACTGGTTTGGATGCAGGTATGAGAACCCAGAACATAGATACGTGAAATTTTTAGGGGGGGGGGGGGGTGGGNTGGGGGGGGGGGGGGTTGGATGCGTTTGGGTGCATGTGTGTGTATATATATATATATATATACAAAAAAAATATACAGAATTATATCATTTGGTATGATACTTCATCATTGATCAATGCCAAATGCCAAAGATATTAAATGCTGTTTTAGGATTTTGTGGAAAAAATATAATTAAAAAAGCACTTTAAAATGTGTTTTTTTAAGACAAAAAAGTCACTAAATGGCCGGATGCAACCGGATGCTGTCCAGGTGCTCATCCACAGCCTGTGGATGCCCATCCGCAGGGAATCCGGACGCATCCCCCACCACATCTGCACCCAAACACATCCACACCAAGATACAGGGGCTGGGGGTGCGCATCTGGTATCACAGCTCAAGACTGGGGATATTTCTAAGATGTCCCCCTCAAGGAGGGGTTGTTTTCGAGATGTCCCCCAGTTTGGGGATGGCTTGGGAACTCTGGGATGTCTAGGGGATTCCAAGGAGTTCCCCATCCATCCCAAGGACTTCTAGGCATCTCCCATGGCAATAAAATTAAAATCTAATTTAACTTAAAACAAGTGTTTTCAATTTGCATGCCTCATAGATTTATTTCTTGCACATCTTTTTATTGCCATTTTTTCAAGTACGTATTTGTACCACCAGTCCGCCATCTCACCATCCCCAAACTTAGGCCCTTGGTCCCTCCATCCCTGAAACTCGTCCCCCCATCAGGACACCCCGTGGAACTATGGCAAAAAGTTCCAATTGGTTTTCTGGTGTATAAACTAGAAGATATTCCCTAAGCAGCTTTATTAAAAATAGATATTAATTCTTAGTCTAAGAGAGCATGTGACTGAAATTAATAACCAAGGAGATAGAACAATGATAAAGAATAAACACCACAAAGACTTCTTTGCCCTATAGAAACCCCTTGAGGGCAAAATTCCAGCAAACGTGAGATTACATTGACTTCCAAAATGACTTTACCACTGAAGAACAGCCCTTATGTTTAATGGCTAGAGCCTCCAAACCACAGAGAGAACTCCCAATTGTTGATGTTTTATCTCCTAAAGGTCGAATATGCTGATGTGAAGCGTCGGGAAGAAACTTTATTTATGTTATGAAGAGTCTTCTTTGTGCAGCTGAACAGTTCAAGAGACAATGAAGAGTCAAGACAACGAAGGGTCTTTATTTTGTAACTGCAAGACAATGAAGGGTCAAGGCAATGTTTTATATTCTTTGCTGAGTGATTGCATTGGGCTGATTGTTTTTTTCAGCTCAGTCCAGCGTTTGGCAATATTGTAAATCAGATTTTCTGATCTTTCTTTAATATAAAGTGATATTTCTTGGTGTGGCTGGGTTTTTCCCTTGAGGAGGGTTTTCCCAGGATAAATTGTTGTGTCTTAGTGTTCATTATTTTGTTTTTACTGTTTATCTTCATTTCTGGTCAAAACATTAACACCAATGACCTCCAGTGCCTCCCAAAACCACTTCCACTGCTGCTGCTACAATGACAGCCTCAAATAACAGAAGATTCTCTCCAAGAACTCCACTCATAGCTCTCTATGATGATAGAACCACACTAAGAACTTCTTACAAAATGTGTTCCAATGGGGTGTATAACTATAGATAACATTACAAACATCTGGAAGCTGAAAAGACCAAGAAAATGCACTTGGAAGAGGAAAATATGGGAAATGGAACACCATTGAAACCATTCTGCCTTCACTTGGTAGTGCGATTGTTATTAGAATACTTTTAGTACCTTAGCTTTCTTTGATATTTTTAGCTAGCTCTTAGATGTTTTTATTAATGGTCATTTAGGCTTTATTTTATTCAGTTTTATTTTAGTCGTCTAACTTTAGACGACTCTACTTTTTTGTTAAAAGCTTTTGTAAACTCTATATATTCAGTGTATTGGTAATACAATCATATCAGTTTTTTAGAGTTTCATGGTATCAGAGCCAACTTTCTCTGGGTGAATTTTTTTGGTAAAAAAAAAGATCGCGAGTCTTCTTCAGGAAAAGTTTAGGGTTTTAGTTTTTGAGACATTTTGTGAGGGTTTTTGTGATTTCTTTGGTCATGTCTGGTTTTAACCCTCTTGTTTACAAATCGCGACTTTTTTGAACTGTTTTGCTGTGGCCCGTGACTTGGACGTGATTCTTTTGGCGTTTTTGGTACTCTGCAAATCTCTAGCTCACATTTTTCTTTGGTCGCATTATTCTTAAATCTGAGCGAGTCTAAAGATAAAAAAAATATGACGCAGATTTGTGGTCGCGTTTCTTAGCTCCAACGACTACTACTGCCGAAAATCACATATCTCAGAAGTTTTTTTAACTAGTTTTCTTCTGCGCACGAAAGCGACTTTCTGGGTCACGTTTTTTCTCAGAATTCGTGTGATTTTTCTGCCGTGTTTTTCTGAAAACCCTGTGTGATGTCTTTTCATGTTTTTCAGCACCAAACATGTCTTAGGGTTTGAATCAAACCCTTCGTTTTTTTGGCAGATCTATCTGTGGGTTTTGTATCACGGCTAGGGTTTCTGGCACAATTATTGGCCACAATTCTACTCTTTTTGGAACTAGGGTTTTAAACCCCTAAACCCATTTAGGGTTTTCAGCTATTTCCCCAAAAAAGTTATTTTTTCTGACAATTTTTTGTTTTCAAGTTGATCATAGTTTGGTTTTTGCTTCAAATTTCAGTGTATTTTGCCTTGGAAATTGTGTTAGTTGATTGCCAGTGCCTACCTTAATTTTCGTGCCTTCACAAGGTTGACCAACAACCTTAGATTCCGTGAAAGCGTCTTTGACCAACATTGTGTTGGAGGGAAATCAACAATTTAATGGTCGTAATTACAACACCTGGAAGCAGGGCATGATGACAGTATTCGAATATCGGTGTCTTGACAAAATTGTTCTGGGTAAAGAAACACGTCCTACTCAAACCTGGTCAGATCAGGACAAATTTGATGATCGTGACCAAGAAGTCGTCTTGCTCATAAAACTTTCTGTTACAGATGATCAACACCCTCAAGTGCCTTCTGGCAAAATAGCTAAAGAGATTTGGGAACTCTTGAAAGATCTTCATGAGACATCCGACAAGAGCCGAGCTTTTTTTTGAAGAATATGTTAGTCTATTATGATGGATGAGACAATGTCTCTCCAAGCACATCTTACGAAGATCAAGGACATCCATGACTAGCTCGAGGCTATTGGCCACAAGATGGAGGAAGAAGATATGGTAGTGATTACGCTGAAAAGCCTGCCTCGATCCTACAAGCATTTCATTGAGACACTCAATACCACTTCTACTAGCGTTGACCTAAAGTTTCTTGATCTCTTCAACAAGCTTTTGCAGCAGGATAGATGGAAGCAATGCTAGTTTGTCCTCTTCTGAATAGGTAGCCTTCACAACCAAAGCCTCGAACAAGAACAAAGGTAAACCTTAGTCCTCCCAGCAGAAAGCACCATGTAAACCACAAGCATCTTCAAAGAAGAAGAGTGTTCAGTACAATTATTGTCACAAGTTTGGTCACATGAAGAGAGATTGCAAGAAATGGTTGACAGCCGCACAATCTTCATAGGAAGGGTCTCCGCAGAAGGCCCAACCTGCTACGCATTCTGATCAAGAGTTTGCCTCCTATGTATTCATGGCCACATGCCCATCAGATCATGAGACATCATATACCTGGTACATTGACTCTCGTGCCTCTCAACATTTCACAGATCGTCAGGATTGGTTCATAGAGTTCACGTCTTTCACAAATTCAGTGATCTTTGGAGGAGGCGAGGAGTATACAGTTGTCGGCAAAGGCAATGTTCAGATTTCACTTGGTGGGAGGGATTTGGTCTTTCTCAATGTATACTTTGTCCCAAGTATGAAGCTCAATCTACTGTTAGTCAGTCAGATTATGTTCATTCTCCACAGCTGGATGTCGTCTTCAGTTCACACAAGTGCAGTATTGTGGACAGGGAGTCTCACACTACAGTTGCAGTTGGTCTTGAGGATCATGGTCTTTATAGACTCATTGATACAGGTGATTCTCAGGAGCAGGCCATGGTAGCAAAAAGTATTTCCATCAGCAATCTTTGGAATCAACAATATGGGCATCTGAATATTCACTATCTCTCTCAATTGGCTCGAGAGAGTTTGGTTGTTGGATTACCTAAGATTCAAATAGAGAATCATAGAGTTTGTGGAGCTTGTCAAGCTGGGAAGCAACATTGGACTCCGTTTTTACTTTTTAGATGGTGACGCTTGGAGGGCATACAAGGTCTTGCAATTGGTTCGTGCAGATATTTGTGGACTCGTGAACACTCCATCAGTCACTGGTTGCAGGTGTTTTCTACTCTTTATTGATGATTTTAGCAGGAAAATGTGGGTGTATTTTCTCCAGCATAAATGAGAGGTGTTCAGCATGTTTCAGAAGTTCAAGGCCTTAGTGGAAAAAAAGTCAGGTTGCCAGATTGTCACTCTTCGGTCCAACAATGGTGGAGAATTTTGCTCCTTTGATTTCTCCCACTTTTGTGCATCACATGGGATTAAGCATCAACTTACCACACCTTACACCCCACAGCAGAATGGGGTTGTTTAATGCAGGAATCGTATAGTCACTGAGATGGCTCAATCGATGTTGGAGCATAGAAATGTTCCAAAGAAGTTTTGGGCTGAGGTAGTCTTTACAACAGTTTATCTTCTGAATCGATCTCCCACACATGCAGTTAAGATGACCCCAGAGGAAGCTTGGTTTCGATAGAAGCCCAAAATCAGTCATCTGAGGGTTTTTGGCTCTACAGCTTATTTTTGGATTCCAGATGCCAAGCGCATCAAACTGGATTCCAAGACTCAGAAATTGATTTTCACAGGGTACCGTGATACAAATAAGGCTTATCGGCTGATTGATGTTGATACCAATCGTCTCATATTCAATCGAGATGTAGTGTTTGATGAACAAGGTCCATTTCAGCCCTATGGATCAGCCTCCATAGGCTGCAGATTTGGATGTCTGTCTTCCATTTGGCTCACCTGATGGGAGAGATTCATATGACATTGTGCCACCTGCACCTCCTCGGGACATTCAGGCTCCACATCTAGAGATTCCACGTGATGTTGTTCCTCCTATAGTGGATGTTGGTTCTTCTACTCTCCGACCTAAGTGTTGGGTCAAGACCATTAGTGATCTTCATGATGATGAACTTGTTGAGGGTAGATCTGCTCGGAATAAGAACAAGTAGCGTATCACAGTCAACTTTGCACTCATGGAAAACATTCACAGTATTTTTGAGCCTTAGACATATTCAGAGGCTGAAGACATACTAGAGTGGGAACAAGCTATGGCAACTGAACATCTCAGTTTCCTGAAAAAACAACACTTGGGAGTTGTCAACTCTTCCACCAAGGAAGAAGCCCATTGGCTACAAATGGTTGTATAAGCTCAAGTATAAGGTAGATGGCACACTTGATAAGTACAAGGCACGGTTAGTAACTAAAGGGTTTTCTCGGAAGGAGGGCATGGGTTTTCTCAAAAGGAGGGCATTGCCTATGAGGAGACATTTGCCCCACTGCCAAAATGAGTACCAGATGTCTTATCCTCACCCTTTCAGCTCAGTTTGGATGGCGTATCCATTAGATGGATGTCAAGAGTGCTTTCCTCAATGGTGATTTGCAGGAAGAGGTTTGCATGACATAGCCTACAAGTTTTCAGGTTGCAGGTAAAGAACACCAGGTTTGCAAATTGGTAAAAGCTCTCTATAGCCTCAAATAGGCTCCACAAGCATAGTACATCAAGATTGATAAGTATTTAATTGATCAAGAGTTTCAACGAAGTCCTGATTCTAATTTGTATGTCAAGCATGCTAGTGGTGAGATTCTTATTCTTGTCATATATGTTGATGATTTGATCATTACTGGTAGTGCAACACATTTGGTCAAGTAGGTCAAACAGAATTTGTGCTAGACATTTGATATGATAGATTCGGGACTTCTCCATTATTGTCTTGGTGTAGAGGTTTGGCAGACAAATACCTCCATTTCATTTCTCAGTCAAAGTATGGAAATAGTTTGTTGGATAAGTTTCGAATGCATGATTGCAAACCAACATCTACACCTATGGAGAAAGGGCTGAAACTTTTAGCCAAGTGAGATTCACTGGTGGTCGATGAATCAACATTTAGGCAACTGGTGGGCAGCCTCATCTATCTCACTGCCACTAGACTTGACATCAGCTATGATGTGAGCTACATCTCTCGCTTCATGACAGCCCCAAAAGCTAAACATTGGGTTGCGGCGAAGCATGTGCGCAGAAGCACAAATCCATGGCTCGTTGGTTTTATAGACTCGGATTGGGCAGGTTTTGTTGATGACAGAAAGTCTACTTCTGGGTATGTTTTCAGTTTGGGCAAAGGTGCAGTCACATGGACCAGCAAGAAGCAGCAGGCAGTAGCTCTCTCCTCTGCTGAAGTTGAATATCAGGGTACTGTTAAGGCGGCTTGTGAGGCAATTTGGCTTCAACGGATGCTTGTAGACATGCACATGCCTCAAGCAGGACCTACTCCCTTGTTTTGTGATAATCATGGAGCTCTGAAGTTAGCCAAAAATCTAGTCTTCCATGAGCAGACAAATCATCTTGAGCTTCATTGTCATTACATCGGCCAGCTTGTCGAAGATAGATCAGCGATGTTGCAATATGTCCCCACTAAGGACCAGACTACTTATATACTCACCAAGTCTCTTAGTCTGGAAAAGTTTGTCAAGTTGATGGGGCAACATGGTGTAGTTGATAAAATGATCATTGAGGGAGGGTATTAGAATATTTTTAGTACCTTAGCTTTCTTCTCTATTTTTAGCTAGCTTTTAGATATTCTTTATTAATGGTCATTTAGGCTTTATTTTATTCAGTTTTATTTTAGTCGTCTATATTTAGATGACTTTGCTTTTTTGTTAAAAACTTTTGTAAACTCTATATATTTGGAGCATTGGTAATACAATCATATCATTTTTTTAGCGTTTCAATTGTAAATTGTATTCAAAGTTAATCTAGTCACATTTCTTGGCGTGAATACCATTACTTTGGCAGGGAAACATTTCTTGGAAACGCACTGAAGCTGCTATAGACTTTGTGGAGCGGAGTATAAGGTTCAGGGTTTGCTAAATGTCAGTTTTCTATTTGCAGTGTATTCAACATGAACATACTATTGAAGGCATTCATATTGATTATGCTAGTGTTGGAGTCACTTTCCTGATTTATGGTTTTGCTGAACACTGTCATTAAGTTTTCAGAATTGATGCATACAGTGTTGAGTTGTAAGTTGCTAGTGCTGGGTGTGACTGCTTATGCATGCTCGAACCTATTCACTCTTATATGTATAAAGAAATATTAATAAAACAAAGAAATTCATTGCTAATTCGGACAGGTGTGAGTTTCCAGTGCTGCTACAATCTGGTGTGTGTTTGTACAGAGAGAGGTTGTGGTTACTGCTTCCAATAGGAGGATGTCAGGCCACATACATCTGGATAAAAGGAAGAGCACAGCTGTTAAGGTGCACAATGTTTACATATCTTTGTGTAGTAGATACTTTCATTGTAATCTTCTAAGTCTCACGAAACAAATGATGATTAAATGTAAATCAGTATGTGCTTGAAATCTCTGCCTTAATGTTCAATCTATATTATTGGAAATTCTTATGATTTCTGACAGCAAGAAGCATTGAAAACTTAATCATTATATTTCAAGAAAAACGTTTGTCCAAATTATTAAGGAGAAGAAAGTTAAAATCTGGGAAACCATTATTAGGGGATATTACAGAGATGCTGGCCTCATCAAACAAGAACTGCTCAAGGAGATTATCAATGGCTTCAAGGTAGAATTTTGGGATAATGCATAGAAACAACATGCACTTATTATTCAGAAGCATCCTTGGAATACTATGGGCATAGTCCCCAATGGGATACTTTATTCATTCATTGATGGTACAAGATCTTTGATTTTATAATCCTATGTTCTCAAGGGTCTCTAACCAATTCTGGTTGGAATATTTTCAGATTATAAGTATTGATCACCTTCTTCCTTCTTTCCCCTTCTCTACACAAACGGCAGTTGTTCTAGACCTTTGAACCAGCCACACAGCTATTGTAGATAAAGCATGTTTGACAGCACAGGTGCAGCTCGTAATTCTCCTGAAGGTATATCTTCAGACCACTTAAGGATAGGCCCAAGCAACTTTGGCTTGGCATAAAACATCATCTATCTGGAGGCTTCTTTGGAAGTCTCCCAAGTATAGCAGATTGAACCTAATCTCTTGTTGCAACTTCTACTCTAGGGCATAGATCCTTTTGAAATTTGAAGTTGTATCTCTCTATGTCCAAGTTCACCCAATGATGGGGTGGCTAAGGCAAAAAATAAAGCTATGTCGTGAATTTCCTCTCCACCAACTTGTGTCAAAGTGAATGCTGATGGGACCTCTAAAGACAACCTGGACTAATTTAGGGATACAAATTGCATCAAAATCATCAAGGTTAGGTGTTTTTTGGTATAGCTATGGTCATGAGTTTGTCATTCGGGGCTTTCTTTGGGCTAAACAGAAGTATTTAAGCAAGACATTGGTTGAGAAACATTCCCAACTTTGGCTTCAAATTTGAATTCTAATCACCTCCTGAAAAATTGGCACATTTCAAAGTATTCTTAGTGTCTTTAATGAATGGCAAATTTTGTATGCCCCGAAAGAAGAAAACAATGTAATTGACGAAGTTTATTGTTTCTTAACTACAATAGTTTACCTCACTCAGACATCAATGATAAGGATACTTGCAAGTTTAGAGAAGTGAAATCCCTCCAAGGGATATATGTGTGTGTGTGTGTGTGTTAGGTGGTGGACGGCTGTTCTTGCTGTCAACTGCCACTTGAAGGCTTGTCTTTTCTTTGTCACCTAGTTTTTCTGTGACATTTCGGCTTTTATCCTTTTCATTGCCTGTTTTTTGTGACCAAGAAGAATTCTTCTGCCAGGTATGGCCAACCCTCTGCCAAACCTCAAGACATAATGCAAAGAATCATAATATTCATTGGCTTGCTGCTTCTCTTTCTAGTCCATCACCTCAAGGAAGTGAATGTCTGAAAAAATGCAAAACTAAACCCTTTGTCTATTCCTGACCCTGTCACTCCAGCTATAAATAGTCTTTACCTCACAATCCTGACCAAACTTGCTCTCATTATTCCATTTACAACATTGTAGTTGCTGCAAGTGAATTCACAAAAGTCCCATTTACAGCCCAGGAGGTTTTCAGGACCACATCTTGTCTGTCAAGAAGGCTATTGGTGAAAATATGGAACCAACAAACAGAAATTCAGCATTTACTAAGCTTCAGAAAAGGCTTTTACCAGGTCCAGACTTTTAGAGGCAAGGATATCCCTTGCTCATCGAAGGGCCCTGCATAAATCCAATCTCAGGCTCAGGAGGGGACTGATATGATTGGCTAGAATGGTTATGATTTCTCAAAAATGTCCTGCTGTAAATTCAGTAAGGTACAAGTGAATTGAAGAAGTAGGTTGATGACTAGAAACGGCAGATTGGAACTCACATTGTCCAATGGAAATTGGAATGCTGAATGCCAACATAAACCCGATAAGGTCCGACTTTTATTGCTTACAGGACTTTATGAAGGAACTAGATTTATTTAGAGTGAAGATGGGCTTGCGATTCTGACCTCCCCATTGTTTCAAAGTCTTAGGACATTCTCAGCATAGGCAGTCAGTCCAACAAGATAATTGCTTAACTTCAGACAACCCTTCTTTCTGAACCCATTGATAGATGAGCTGGCTTGTGAGGCAATTCATTGGACTATGATAGACATTAGCTGACATCCAATGTAAATGAAACCACAAGGGAATGAAGGAGGGAATACCCCAACATTTGTAATCACCAAGCTTATATCTGACTAGTTCCCTGTGCTGCTCAGTTTTAGTGGTTAAATCCACTCAGTTGTTTTTCCATGTTTTGTAGAAGCTTATGGACTTATATCTGATGATGCCAATATGGCAATGTTAAATCAAAAAATTGTTATAATTGTGAAGGCAGTATACTATTTTTCATTAGGACTGCTAACACAACGATGGGTAGTTTTCTTTTGTAGCTGCATAGTTGAGCCTTGTGTTTAGATGGGATTCTTTTGGCATTAAATTCCAGGGATCTATTATGGGGCCCAAAATAAGGGAGAAAAGTAAAAAACATATGAAAATAAATATTAAAAAGCTTGGATAAACATACACATAGGGGTGTAATCAGAAAACGAGAATCAAAATTGTTAAAATAGCCTGATAAATCTTGCACCAAACAAGAATGACGTACTAAACCAAAGAGTTAGCAAAAACATAAAAAATCTAAACAACACCCTTTTTTTGAGAACGAAATTCCATTTCACTATTTTTTTCCTTCATAGATGCAGTCTTCCTGTTAGAGATGAGAGTCCCATCAAAGCTGCAGGTAATGTGGCATCCTCTGAGGATGAGAACTAGCGGTTCTCAGAGGAGGAGAAACTGAGACTGCAGGAAGCATCTCCTCTTTTGAGACATGGTTTGTACCACACCAGAACAAGGTACTGGCCCAACAGGAGAGGACTGCATCACATCAGCAAAGGGTGGAGTTAAGCGGGATGCTCTACAGGAGATTAAACAACCGGAGAAAGAACATCCTCCAAAGGAGCCTTAATAGCAAAATGAGGGCATGAGAACCCAGATGCATCAAAAAAGAAATCCTTGGAAGTATCCACTGAATCCCCACGAACCAAAAAGTGGCATAGACAAACAAATTTCCACAAAGAAGCATGCTTAAGGAGCTTAGGTTTACCCTTTACACAATTCGCATTTATATGACCTACCCCAGAGAGCTTCCAGCAACATCACGATAATTTTTCATAAATCAATCTGTTGTTCCCAGATGCTATACTCCGTTTGCAACCATATTTCTGATGGTCATCCTTTCAAGATATCAATCTCTACCAGAATTTGAGCAAATGTGAGAATGCATTTAGATGAAATTATTAAGCATAATTCTATCTCCTATTATTTCCCAGATGCAAGTGATTAGATATGTTGATACGAATTCTCCTACTCTTGGAGAGATTTATGTGACATCTGGGACCATGTTTGCCGAGATGAAACAAGCAACTGATGTCAAAGACTCTGATTTGGGATAATATGAGGAGTATATCAAGCCCATTGGGAGGCAACAATAGAACATTATGAGCACTGCACTTCATATGGAAGCCTATGCTCTAAATCCCAACTGGTATGCACTAAGAGCTACGAAAATGCCTCCTGAAGATGAAGAGGTGAAAGAAGGGTCATGAAGACCCTTGAAAAGAAGAACAGCACTGACAATGCAACTTTACCTCAACAGTAATGGATTGATTTTGTCAATCTTTAGGTTTCAACATTCAACAAAGAAGAGGCCAAGACAGATAGGGCCACATTAGCTAAAACCGACCTTATTGAATAGTGGAAACGGCATGGCAAGGATGCAGTAAAGTAGAGGCCGCTTGCCACTTGTCTCCTTTCACAGGTTGCCGAAGCCTCTGCTACAGATAGGAATTAGTCCATATACAACTTGATTCAGTCACTCAAGGGGATTAGGCTTACCACTCAACAAATGGTGAAGTTGGTGGCCATGCATAGGATTGACAAACTCCTGAGTATGACTAGATATCAGCCACATGCTGGGTTGTTGATCCTAAAATGCTACACAAATTGATGAGGAGGCACAAGAGGGTTTGACTGGGGTGCCACTAGATGAGATAGTCCCTCATATTGAAAATGAATCAGATTTCAAACTCCAATTTTGGTGCAAACAAGGCTGAGGCATAGCAACAGTAGATCTAGTTGCTATATACTATATAGTATATTGTTTCCCAGATTTCTACACTTTGCCATTTTGTTGTATATGTGCATTGACAATGAAATCAATTGAAGTTTTTTAATCTGTATTGTGACTCTCATGCGAATTATTAATTCCCCTCTAATTTTATGGGATATTGTTATATAATATATAATGAATATGGTGAACACCTTATCATCTGAATAATTGAAATTTCCTACATTTTAAATTTTTGCCTTAATTTTAAATTGTCATCGCCATCCTAGAAACATAGCTAAATATGCATATGTAATTGTGCCTAGTCACATTAAATAGCAAATGTTAATATTTTTGGTAATAGATTCTAGCGAAATAGAGTTGCTTAATTGTCTCTAATAATATAATATAAAGCAACACGCACACACACATAATTGCATCAAATTGCATTATATAGTGAGTGTTAAAATCCCCTGTCAAATTATGCCTAACATAGCAAAGCAATAATATTGACTACATATTCATGCAGTTGTGACTGATATTATTATATAATGGGCATAGTAAAAGAAAACAAGAAGAAAATTGGATTAAAACTTACCATACCTGGCAGGGAGACGCGGCAATATATATTTATACAATTCTGCCTAATATCATTATGTAGTTAACATGTTAGAAGAAAATAAGGGACAATCTAAATTGAAACTTAATATTGAAAGGAAGAGGTACATGCTGGTGCATATTCATGCAATTGTGCCTAATATCATTATAAATAGGCATGTTAAAAGAGAACAAGAGACAATATGAAATGAAACTCACCATACCAAGGAGGGGGATCTGGCAGTACATATTCATGTAGTTGTGCCTAAAATCATTATAGTAGACATGTTTAAAGAAAATAAGACAAACTGAATAGAACTTACCCTGCCTAGAAGGGGGAGGTGCCAGTAAATTATCATGTAATTGTGTCTGATATCGTTATATAATGGACATGTTAGAAGAAAAAAAAAGGCAAATTGATTGACCTAAGAAGAGGACACGATAATAAATATTTAAGCATATGCATTTTGCCCAATATCATTATAGAATGAACATGTTAAAAGAAAACAATAGACAATCTGACTAGAAGTTACCATGTCTAGGAAGGAGATATAGCACTACATTATCATCCAATTGTGCCTAACATTATTATATAATGGATATGTTAGAATAACATAAGAGACAATCGGAGTTGGAATTTGACATTGCTTGAGATGGTGTGTACATATTCATGCAATTGTGCACAGGATGTGATATTTTTTTGTTCTAGAAGAATTCCAAAAAAAATTGGTCTATCTGATCTAAATGAGACTGTTGTTCTGAAAGTTTGTAAGAAAGCAAGATATGAGGACAAATTTGTTCGAGAAGAATTCCAAGGAAAATTTTTCCCTTATCTGACTTTGAAGGAGACAATGTTGTTCTAAAAGTTTGTAGGAAAACAAGATATGAGGTTTTTTTTGTTCTTGAAGAATTCCAAGACAGTTTTTTTTCAGTCCATCCGACTTGAAGGAGACAGTCTTGTCCTAAAAGCTTGTAGGACAACAAGATATGATGATATTTTTGGTTCTAGAAGAAATCCAAGATAACCTTTTTCCGTCTACCTGACTCTTAGGAGACAGTATTTTTCTATAAGTTTGTAAAAAGGGTTAAAAAAAAGATTGATTTTTTCAACCATAAAACAGCAGGAAGGGAGAGAATTCGACGAGAAACTTACCATAGCTAGGCCAGAGAAGGGGCAACACATTATCATGCAAAAGTCCCCAATATCATTCTATAAAAGACATGTTGAAAGAAGACAAGAACATCTAAATTGAAACTTACCATGCCTAGAAGGCGGAGGTGGAGGCGGAGGCGGCGTGACAGCAGCAGTGGTAGGACTCTCAAGCACGGCCTCCTTGACTGGACTCCTTCCCAATTCCACATGCACATCCACCTCCTCCTCAGCGGATTGCTCGAAATCAGAACTGAACAATCCTCCTTCCTCCCCTCCGCAAGGCCGGCCGCTATCAAAAATAGCCTCAACTTCAATCTCAGCCTCTGCCTCAGCCTCAACCTCAGCCTCAGCCTCAGCCTCAACCTCCCCCCTCACCTCAGCCTCAACCACCTTAATTTCCCGTCTACTAACATCTCCTCCCCCTCCCCCAACATAGGTTTCCAAAATATCATAAACCTCCCTGTCAAAAAAACCCGGCAACTTATTCTCCCGTCTAATATCATTCCTCATAGCCCAAAACGACAGAATTTCATCCTCGCTCTTACCCTGACAATTATTCTCCCATTCCTTAATCTTCTTATAATCCCCGGACAAGTTACCCCACCGCTTCCTGCACTGAACTGGCTCCCTGTTTACCCCATGCTGCTTGCAATAGTTCGAAATCGCAGCCCATTTGGATTCTGTATTCACTTGTCCGTCCACAACAATCCTGGGCTTCTTCCCGCGGCTTTCAACCTCCTTTTTCCCCTCAATCAGCACCAGAATTTCCTGCCTGGTCCAGCGCGGAAGCCTGGGAGCTTTGTCCTGGCTGTCACTACCGTCAATTGACAGACTGTTGCTCCCGATCGCGGCATTCGTCGTCGTCTCCTCCTGCTTCAGGCGGACGGGAATTTGTGCGTCATTTGTAAGTAACGGGACGCCGTTGGGCTCGACGGCCATTGGGATTTGGAATTCTGTCATGCGACAGAAAGTGAAAAGCTTTTTGACGGGAAATCTTCACAGGCCCTGTCCTTGGGGTTTGAGGACTCTTCTCTTTCTTTGGCCTTTAACAATCTGAAAAATCAAAGGACCAAAACTAAAATTAAAACAGGCCAAAAGGGCAAACAAGAAAAAAACAGGCAAAAATGCAAAGAAAAGGAAGAGTTTGTTGGGGGGTAATGACATTCATACAAAGGGATACATACAATACACACCTACCTTAAGAAATTACCTATTTTTGTCAACTTCCATATTTCTTTAATCTTCTTTTTCTTTTTTAATGCCTTGGTGGATTTTGGAACCTTCACAGATTTTCTCTCCCCCCCCCACCTAGACTAGACTAGACTAGAATAGAAAAATATTCAACCTCCCTCACGAGTAATGGGTGTATTGTGTTATGTTAGGATTCATCTCCCCTAACCCTATTTTCTAATCCTCTATCCTCTTGTCCTATGCTATTTTCCTTGTATTTCTTTATTCATTTTAATGTTTTTCATTGTAATTTTCATATGCATGTTGTGTGTGACATATGTTGTTTGTGTGTTGGACTTCTCCTGTTGGGTCCATCATCCTTCCCTACCCCTATCATGTCTCATGTCACTTGTTTCTGTTTATGCTTTTTAAACCATGGTTAGGTATCTTTTTGGGTCCATTTTGCCCCCTCCAATTGCATTGTGTTTTGGTGTCTTTTCTCATTCCTACTTCCTTGTCATGAAGGGGAGACTTAAAGTTGGTTAGGTGTACTCTTGAAACTTATGGCATTGAATATATTTATATGTGCTTTTGTTTTTTTCTATATTATGTTTAAATGGGTTAGATTTTTTTTACGGTATTTTTTTATTTGATCTTCGTTTTATCTAAAATGATTTTGATTTGGATAATAAAGTTGAGGCACAAATTTATTAGTACATTGGATCAACGAAGGTACAAGCCCACGATCATAATGGTCTATTAGGGGGTATGAACCTTTGTGGGCACAACAACACCATCACCACTAAACCAACACATTGAGTGGTGAACTCCTAGTGGTCGTGAATTTTGATTTAAAATAGTTATAAGAAATTATATTGGATAATTAAACAACAATTTAATTTTAAATGGTTATAATAAAGTATATTGGAGTATTAGAAATATTGGATTGTGGATAACAATAAGACAATTATTGTTATCAGTTTTTGTTGTTTATCTGTTGGCAACATTTTCTTAATAGAGTTTTGGGTCTCTTCCAAACATGTTTTATCTTATAATAAAAGATAATAAGATAATTACAAGTAAAAATTAGTCAATAATTTAATTTTATATTAACGTACTAAAAATTAATTCTTTTTTATATCTATTTTTGACCATTTTATTATGTAACTATTTTATATTTATATGTAGTCGTAGAATTATAATGACTATTACATATAAAAATGACATGTGTAATGATTTAGTATATATATATA
>MU224579.1:2519253-2532619 GCA_018584345.1 Thuja plicata
TCATTCATGGCCACACCCATTCATAGCTCCAAGTCAAAAGTGTTTCATGTGGGGTCGGAGAGCATGTTGTGCCAGCGTCATTGATCACGTTAAAAAGTTTAGCAGACACTTATTTAAAAATATATATAATTTGGAAGAGATTGTACTATATGAATAATATTATTTGAATGCATTATAATAAAAATATACTTTTATTCTTTAACATTTTTTATGTTAACCATAAACTATTTCAACCTATAAAATAAAAATTAATAACCAAGCAATAACCATTAAATAAAATAGTGGAAGATAATACTTAGCCATCAAATTTATTTTAGATTGTATGCTAAAGTTGTATTTATCTAAATCTATCTTCCCTACTAAATAATGTACCATGCCCATTTACTTTTATTTTCTCATAAACATAGTGGCGTGAGGTACTCAATAAATGGGTGGATGCATCTACTCATGTTATTGAATATGTTTATGTTTGTGTGGAAGATGAGTTAAAATTAGGTGCGTTATGGCCCACCTTTATTACTTATTAATTATAGGATGTTTCTTGACATTAACACTTGATCGTCCATCTAGTATTAATGCTTGACTTGATCATCTTACTCCTCTTACATGTCCTTTCACTATTCACCTTCTTCCTTATTCACGTCGTCCTCCACCTTGACCTCACACATCTCCTTCACATCCGTTCTCCTTCTCTTCTTTGTCCTTCCCTCTCTCTTCATCCTCCATAGGGTTTGAACCTTCATGGCGCCATTAACAATGCTAATGCTTCAACAATACACCACACGATTAACCCCAAGTTCATAAATAATTTATTTTATACAAGGGAGTTAGAATTATAAATGTGTATTTGATCAAATTAAAATAACAGACAAATGACAACAATAATTACATAATTTGGAATCAAAGATGAAAAATATTATGGCGGATGATTAATTTTTTATTTAAGTTAATTAGATTAAGATTATTATAATCTATACATTTCATAATTATTAAACAACTTGGGTCAACTATATTCCATGGATTTGAACTTTATACACAAAAACAAACTTTTGACCTATAGATAAAATCATCTAATCTATTAATCTTATATAATGTTTGTGATTCTACCTATGTGGGTTCATCATATATAGGGTCTTCTAAAATAAATTACAAGGGAAAAGGAAAAGGCAAGGTCCTTGTTGTAATTTCAAAACATCTTGTATCGCTTATTTACTTAATTTTGGTTTCTTGAATTGCATAGATTTATCATATTCCTAAATTTGGAGCCTTGTTTTATGCCTTACATACTTATGGGTGATAACTTTCCACTGATTAGGTGTGGGAGAGATCTTAATCATGGGTGAAGGACCATTTCATGATGTCCTTTATGTACCCTTCTTGTCAAATATTCTCGTATGCTTACACTAGAATATTCATAATGGGATATGTAAGATATTTAATTTTACATCTATTTATATGGTGATTTAGAAAATATAATGTGACAATATTGTTACATTTGGAAGAGTGGGTCATTGATTCAAGCTATAAGCATTCTTGCATGTCTTCAACAGATATTCATAGTGAAGTGAGCAATTTTTTAGGTGAGCAGTATAGTTATCTAAACATTTATTGGTCTAAGATTACAGTGATATGCCAAGATTCCTTCATCTACTTGTGCTTATATTAAGATCTAAGTTTCTACCACTGATCCAAAATTTAGTTCTTCCTGGCCATCCTATTTATTTATAAATCTACCTCATTGGAATATATTCCTATCAAATGTCTTCTATTTCTTTTTTGAGTCATGTCTCGTATGTCTTGAGGACACAATGGACATTACTTTCTACTTAGAGGACATTCCTCTTATACCGATTGATTTGACCATTTTTGGTGCTTTGCTAAGGGTGTTATGTGAATCTTTTTAGGATCATGTATATATGGGATCCACCCAATTGTAAGGTTTATTTTAAAAATATTTCATATCTATTTATGGGATTTGGTATCTTGGGACACCACTGAGGAAATTGCCTTATATATGTGACATTTCTTTTATGGTTATGTCTTCTTCTTGTTTGGTACATGATTATCTTCTGCATTACATGGTTTTGATTTGTTCCCTTTAATAGTTAGGCCAAGAACTCTTAATCAAAATGGAACATCTTAATATAAATAAATGGATAGATAAGTAGTCCTCATATTTTGTTATCATGTGATTTCTTCTTATTTGTTGTGGAATAAGAAGATTTTTTACTTGCATCCACAAGTATATTTCTTCATAAGTGAAGTAATTTTATTTTATGATAGTTAATCTTCTATAGCATTTAGTTTTAGTGCAAGCGGATACACAAAATGAGTTGTATGGTTCTTCTCTCTTTCTTATGTACTTTAGGGGGTAATGTTCCTATCTATTATAAAGGGGTTTCATTCTTCTCTATCAAGGGAGCTTCATCTACATATGTACCTAATATGGATTCCTTTATTGGGACCCATCTTCTAGCTACATAAGTTGTACTCAAGGGGTTTTATTTTTCATTATATTTTAGATGTTATGTTTTTTTTCATACATGTTTGTTTAAATTGGTTAAGCTATTATAGTAGGTCATGGAGTGAGTTATCAACTGATGCAGAGAAGGGGTGGGAGTATTCTAAAAGACCTATACAATTACTTGGAAATGCTTTGGGGTCATCATTCATGGGTCTTCCTTTATAAACTACTATCATTCCTAGTAGCCTTCTTAATAGGTTTGTTGGCCCATAACTTTTGAATCGGGCATGACCTTTAGAAAGTAAACACATATTTGGATACCCATTTGTCTATTACAAAACATAGTAAAAAATGAGATGGGGTTCCTTTGTATGGATAGGTTCAAAATTTGATTGTTATAGTTGGAATTAGACTTATAGGCTTGTGGACAACTTATGATTGGTTTCCCAAATGATACCAAAGGGGTGTTCAAACATGATTTTTTCTTGGTAAGGTTTATTCCCACCTCTCAACCTCCCACAATGGTTTCAAACACTCTTGTATGGGTACATTACAAATTTAGTGTTTCTACTAAGGGTTTCAACCTAATGCATAGAGATACTAGGCCTAAGGCATCATTTTTCCATAGGTAAATGTTCCTTCTCATTCTTGCATGTTCGGCATCTTGAATAATACATATATAAAGGTCATTCCATCAATTTATAGGATATTTCACTAGTGGAATGAAGATTATGCATCTTTCTTTATCATTGGATACCCAAGGTAGGGTTCAAACCCACTTGGAAAGAAATTCATGTAACTTTCTTCAAATTTGATGAAAATGGGTTCTACTATATGAAAATGAAATATAACTCACTCTAGTTTCATCTCCCATTAGATTCAGATCAATACCAATTCGTACAAACATGTACAATATGTTGCAATAGGAAAAATATGGAAATAACGACCACTAAAACGTTCATAACTTCCTCAAAACTTAATGAAATTGAGCAAAAGAGAAAGGAAAATAAATTAGATTCAATTATCTTTAATTCCCAGTCATTTGAAGGCTGGTATGAACCCATAAAGACATGTATAAAACAAAATAATAACAAGAACACATTCACATTTGTAGGAAAACAATGATTTTATTATTTGTTCCAACTTCCATCTACCATCACCCAAACCCTTGGGTCAACATTGCATGGTATTTTAAAGGGTTTCCAACTATTTCCAATGGTTACCAACTAAAATTTGAACTAATCATCCATTTTTTACGCTTAGCACAAAAAGTGTAAAGTTTCTCTTTACAACATTATCCAACTTTTGTAACATTGACAATGTCTTAACAACTTAGCTTCTAGGACCCTACCAAGGCACTTACAAACATTAAATGGTCTAAGAAGACCTTATTACATGAAAACAACTCAAAATAAAACATAATTTCTGATTTGACCACCTTGAGGCATGAAAGTAGACATGTGTGCCCCTGCACCATCAGCATTTATTTGTCATTGTAGCACCCTATTTTTGGAGATTAAAGTTAAATATGCATTGGTAATTATTACCTACTGTAAGATAAGAAATTTGTTGTATTAGTGGGAGTCTTACTGTTACATTTGAATATTTTTTATGTTTATTATTGTTATGGGGGTAAATGAGATACTCTCCTTCTATCCTTAGATATGCGAATGAAAGATCCAAGTTGATTAACCCCAAAAAGGAAGGATCAATGCATAAGTGAATCAATCATTTGGAAATAAGAAAGAAGGAAGATCTAAGTACCCGGTTTATTGATTAATTGAAAATGTATTTTAGATTTAGATAGATTGAAAACCTTAATTGAATTGAATAGGAGAAATGTACTACCCTTGAAATATTGCAGATCAAAGAATGTTATTTTCTGAAGCCTGTGTTGAGTTTCTAGAAAATTTGAGACCAGATCTGGAATAGAAATGCAAAGATGAAAAAAACCAAAAATAATTTTCTATTCTGAGACAGTTATGATTTGTACCCTCAAGTCAATGCCACCATTTGCCAGAATTTCTGATTGTGCCCTTGGTCACAATCAACCTAAAAAGTCTCAGACTGAAATTCTACTTTCAGATTCTAGAAGTTTGTCGAAAAGGGTATCTAAATCTCCGTCCTGATCTGTTGTTCTGAACCTGTTCATGCAAGAAAAAGGGGTTTGTTTGTTGGGGGAGGGGTTTGCCTTAGTCAAACCCCAGTTTTGGAATTAACCTCAAATATATATAATTGAAATTGCTGGAATAAACAAAGTAAATGAAATAATTCACCTTGCTCATGTAAAAGTCTTCGTGGAGGATTCGAATCCTTGAATCCACAAGTATGGATGCACCAATAGAATGTAGAATGTAGAATGGAGAATATAGGATGTCTTCAATCAATTTCTTTGTAGATCTTCAACACCAATCTTGAATGGGTTCTTGAATTGGAAGAGGCTTGGAGGAATGTAGATGGAGAAATCTTCAACAAAAGGGCTCTATGGAGCTTGAATCCTTCAATGGCCACCAATGGATCTCCTTGATGAAAATGGATGCTTGAGAAGTGCTTGAGAATGGATGAATGCTTCAATGGCTACTTGGCTTGCTTCTTCACCTTTGGAATTCACTCTTCAAATCTTGAGCTCTTGCAATTATCAATCTTAGATTGTTCTTGCTTGTGTATAATGATTGTTAGAGAGTCTTTTAGAGAAAATGAGAGGAGAAAGCTTCCTTTTATATGAAATTAGGGCACAATATTCTAGAGAGGCTGACATAGGAGAATTAAATTCTAATTGGACCGATGCCCCGAGAAGAGGACATATGTTAAATAGAATTTAGGATTTGTTGTCCCGAAGTCCGAAACAGCCGACCCAGAAGCGAGAATTAACTTTTTCGAAAGACCGACATCCAGAAACCCTAAGATTCTAGAATTTGAGCCCCAAACCTGAAAAAGGTTGATTGTGACCTAGGTCAAGGTCGAGGTCGACCTTGACCCAAAAGGGTCAACCTAGACCCCAAGGCCAAATTCCCAATTTCTCAATCTGGGTTACCAGAAATAGGCTAGAAAGAGTGGAAATGGGGCAGAACAGGAGGATAAAGCCATATCAAATTCAAGAACCCATTCAAGGCACTTGACATGACCCTAAACCACTTACCCAAAAGGCTAAACCAGTCTACCATGGAAGTGCTTCCATTTTCTAACTATACATTTATCCCCCACTTTAGCAAGAGTATGGACTCAATACAAACTCTTGGTAAAGGAGATCATAAAGAATAGATAACCTTATCGGAATCATAAGAGGACAAAGAAATCCTCAAGCCCCCAAGGGACTTAAGTCTTTATCAATCCTAAGATCATGATAAGAGAGACATCACCAGTTAAGAAGAGAGAGAGAGAGAGGGTATGGTTACCTCGCCCAATGAGAACTTACGTCCCATTGTGAACCATACAAGAAAAAAAGTGTAACTGTAAAGATGGAGCTGAACCACCTAGTGAATGTGGCTACTCACTAGTCAACCCATCAGGGAGATCCGTTCTTAAGGACACCTTTCGACCTTAAGGGATCAAACATTGTATATTGAAATTAGAGGGATCAAAAGATCCGTGTAAATTTAAACTGGAGGGATCAAGAGATCCTAAAAAGTAAAATGTCCATGCTTTAAGGATTAGCCTTTAATCCATAAAGGTAAACAATTTTAATTATTGAAAATGTTTTGAATGTGTGTGTGTGCAAAAGGTGAGTAGAGTGTATGCCCCCATGTTAAAGTCATTGCTAAAACTTTAACAGGAGTAATGGCTTGAACAAAAACATAAACAACTCTACTGATTTCATTTCCACTACGAGATGCCCCCCAAAAAAGAAAACTCATGGGAAATATCACATAAACATATGAAAGAACACAAAAGGGATCTACCTACTGTGGGGTCAGTATGATCATAAGATAACATGTACATATAAATATGATATTATTACAAATGAATTGACATCGTTCCCCAAAGAAAGTAGAACCACGAAGGATAAGCCAATCAGGTACATCACCTACTCTCCCCATCTTGGTTTATATCATGTAGGGAAGGTGGGAAACTCGCAAGAGGGACTATATCCAATACAGTAGCAATAATAGCCAGTTCCAAATAAGGATCCTCTTGAGAATCACATTGCTCGATAATAGGTGTAATTGTCAGTTGAGTTGAAAGCATATGAGGTAAGTCAGTGTCAAGGTCAATGGTCTCATATTCATCACTAAGATCAATAGGATCATCTAAAGTATCCTCCTTATCAAGATTAATTGAAATTGGATCTAAGATGCAAATAGGATCATCACAATCATTCATCTTAAGATCTTTTTGAATATTGACTTCTTTCAACACATCAGGCATAGGTTGATCAAAAGAAGATAAAGAGTTTCAGAAAAGAGAAGCATGGGCCCTAGCATTAGCTCTATGCTTCTTACAAAGTTCATTAGCAGATTTATTATGTTTTGATTTGTTTGACACATGTGGAGAACTAGGAGGAATAACCATTGATTCCTTCACAGGTTCTGTAGGAGGATTGATAGGATTCACATCAGGTTGAGTAGCATTACTGGGAAGTTGAGTAATAGAATTAGCAGTAATGGATAAAGGAGGTATAGAAGGAGTTGGAAAAAGACCATGGTTGAGATCTATCTGAGGCATGCTTAACTCAACTATCTTGTGATGTTTATAGGCTTGATATGAGCGAAAAAAGGTTGTTAGGGCAAGGAGGACATGAATTAGGGAATGAGGGCCAAAAGAAATCAAGAGTAGCACAATCTCTAGGCCTGGAAGGTTGATATAGACTATGATTAATAGTTTTTACTTCTCCATTATGAATAAACTTAAGACATTTATGAATAGGAGAAGCAATAGCATGCATAGCAGTTATCCAAGGCAAACCAAATTTGACTTGAAATTGATCAGATGTAGGGACAATGATGAAGGTAGTATCTACAACCTTGCCACAAAGTTCAACAGGCAAGTTAATAGAACCAAGTGCAGGATAGAGAAAACCATTACAAGTTTGGATCCATGCATCTGATGGATCATAACAATCACATTGAAGGCCTTTCATAAAAAGATTTTCCTCAATAATAACATTGATTAAAGATGTGGGATCAACAAGACAACCATGCGTGGGTATCTTAGAAATCCTAGCATAAATATAAAGGGGACCATCGGGAGCCTTAATAGTCTCAGAGTCATCAAAGGTAATTGAAAGTTCCTGAGGTCGCTTTTCCTTAGTTTTTTTCTGAGGTTTAGGTAGAACTAGAAGTTGAGGCGGAGGTGAAGGATCTTGAACAATAGGTTGAGACACAACAATGCTCTCCACATGATTAACAATGTGATTAAGATCATCCATCTTTGAATCGTAAATGATATCCACAAAAGATGGTTTAGCAATAGTATTAGTATCATGTGTAGGTAGAGGATTCATGTAGATTTGAAGGTTTGGATTAGGAGGAGAGACAAATTTGTTCTCATAACCATCAAGATTATCAACAGATAAAGCATTAGAATTGATTAAGTCTTGAACTTTATGTTTTAGAGAATAACATTTTTCATTATCATGGCCATTCTGGCGATGGTATTGGCAAAAATATTTAGAATCAAAGGATTTTGAAGCTATTGTAGTAAGAAGGAGAGGTCAAATATGAGGCAAAGTAATCATATTAGCACTTAACAACCTATTCATAATAGAATGTAAAGATTTAGAGAGAGGAGTAAATGTATGATTCATTCGTAAGGCAGTGGATGCAGAAGTGGCATTGTGAGATGCAACAACAACTTGATCAGCAACTGTGTTCGTCTGTTTATTAATCTTGATGTAGTTTTTAGGTTTCTAAAATTTATTAGGATTAGGAGCATTGTCACTCTTATCAACAAGAACAGGAGCCATTGGAGTGTTGCTCTCAAATTGACTCACTTGTAATTGATAATGATGAAGTGTTGCACAAAGTTGTTGAAAAGAGGTAAATTCAGTAAGCAGAATCTTATCTCTAATATCCTTTTGTAAATTTGAAATAAACATGTGTTGAATATCAATATCAGGAACATGATAAGAAATCTGAGCATACAAATGCTTAAATCTACAATGAAATTAGTTAATTTTTCCTTAATGTTTTGTTTACAATGCATTAAATCAGTTAAGGAAACTTGTGGACCAATGTTATTTTGGAATTGTTGAATGAAGGTATTAGCAAGTATAGGAAAAGAATAAATAGAATAAGGAGGTAAAGAACAATACCATTGCAAAGCCTTATCACAAAAGGTTCTAGTAAAGAGTTTAGCTAAAATCCTATGGTCATGAGCATAATCACTACAAAGGATTTGAAATGTTTTAACATGAGTAACAGGATCGTCTTTACCATTGTAATTCTCTAGACGAGGCATATCGGTTTGTTGAGGAACATTAGCATGAATAATGTCTAAAGATAAGGGACTATCCATGTCACATGTAGGAATGCTAAACTTGGATTGAGTTAATGATGCAAGTTGTTGTTGTAAAGATCACACAATTTGATCCAAACTAATAATCGTGGAATCATTAGAAGACACGGGTGGCATAGGAATGTTAGGAACACTAGGAAATGTGTAGGAAGCAACAAGAATAGAAGATACAACCGGTGGAACATTTGGAACCATAGTTGGAAGGGGATTAGTATAAGTAAAAGGTACACTATGATATGAAGGTTGTGAGGTAGGTAAAGATACCGGTGGAACACTCACAAGAATAGATGAAATTGGGAGAGATGTAGTCATCAAAGGAGGAGTATAAGTAGGAATGCTAGGTAAAGGAACATAAGAAGGTCCTTGACTAGTGATAGGAGGCGTATATCCTAGATCTTGAGCCTCTTGAGCTAAAGGTTTAACATTTGAATGCACAAGATGAGTTATACAACGTAAGAAATTAACACCGTGATCACTATCACGAAGGACTTTCTTAAGAGCCTATATAGATTGAATGAAATCTTGATTATGGTTTTCTTCGATAAGCCAATTTCCCATTTTATCAAGTTCAGTTGAAAGTTTTTGCACTTGTTCAGGAGGAACTCTTATATCATCCTCCTCATCATGAGTGAGTGAGAAGAGTTATGCTCCATAGAAGGATTGGAATCATGAGTATTCAAGTTGTCATCCGGGATCCTACGGAAAGGAGAGGAAGATAGTCTATGGCTTCTTCTAACCGGGGTACTATAAGTAGGACTAGAAGTGGTTAAGCTCATACACCAATGTAATGTAAATGAACTAATTTAGAAAGAAAAGAGTTTATTTTAATTTTTTTGAAAGGAAATGCAAGAACATAAAAGAAAATTAATCTAATATGCATGCAAGATCTAACATAAAAGATGTAAATCTAACACCAAAAAGAAAGAGTTGTCTATCGCGGGTTCACCAAAATGTAAGATAAGAAATTTGTTGTATTAGTGGGAGTCTTACTGTTACATTTGAATATTGTTTTATGTTTATTATTGTTATGGGGGTAAATGAGATACTCTCCTTCTATCCTTATATATGCGAATGAAAGATCCAAGTTGATTAACCCCAAAAAGGAAGGATCAATGCATAAGTGAATCAATCATTTGGAAATAAGAAAGAATGAATATCTAAGTACTTGGTTTATTGATTTGATTGATTAATTGAAAATGTACTTTACATTTAGATAGATTGAAAAACTTAATTGAATTGAATAGGAGAAATGCACTAACCTTGAAATATTCCAGATCAAAGAATGTTGTTTTTTGAAACCTGTATTGAGTTTCTAGAAAATCTGAGACCAGATCTAGAATAGAAACGCAGAGATGGACAAAACCCATAAATATTTTTCTATTCTGAGATAGTTCTGATTTGTACCCTTGAGTCAATGTCACCATTTGCTAGAATTTCCAATTGCGCCCTAGGTCACAATCGACCTAAAAAGTCTCAGACTAAAATTCCTCTTTCATATCCCAGAAGTTTGCCGAAAAGGGTATCCAAATCTCCATCTTGATATGTTGTTCCGAAATTGTTCCTACAAGAAAAAGGGGTTTGTTTGTTGGGGGAGGGGTTTGCCTTAGTTAAACCCCAGCTTTGGAATTAACCTCAAATATATATAATTGAAATTGTTGGAATAAACAAAGTAAATGAAAAAATTCACCTTGCTCGTGTAAAAGTCCTCGTGGAGGATTTGAATCCTTGAATCCACAAGTATGGATGCACCAATAGGATGTAGAATGTAGAATGGAGAATATAGGATGTCTTCAATCAATTGCTTTGTAGATCTTCAACACCAATCTTGAATGGGTTCTTGAATTGGAAGAGGCTTGGAGGAATGTAGATGGAGAAATCTTCAACAAAAGAGCTCCATGGAGCTTGAATCCTTCAATGGCCACCAATGGATCTCCTTGATGAAAATGGATTCTTGAGAAGTGCTTGAGAATGGATAAATGCTTCAATGGCTACTTGGCTTGCTTCAAATCTTGCTTCTTCACCTTTGGAATTCACTCTTAAAATCTTTAGCTCTTGTAATTATCAAGTCTTAGATTGTTCTTTCTTGTGTATAATGATGGTTAGAGAGTCTTTTGGAGAAAATGAGAGGAGAAAGCTTCCTTTTATATGAAATTAGAGAACAATCTTCTAGAGAGGCCGACATAGGAGAATGAAATTCTAATTAGACCCATGCCCCTAGAAGAGGACCTATGTTAAATATAATTTAGGATTTGTTGTCCCGAAGTCCAAAACAACCGACCCGGAAGCAGGAATTAACTTTTTCCAAAGACCGACATCTAGAAACCCTAAGATTCTAAAATTTGGGCCCCAGACCTAAAAAAAGTTTGATTGTGACATAGGTCAAGGTTTAGGTCAACCTCGACCCAAAAAGGTCGACCTAGACCCCAAGGCCAAAGTCCCAGTTTCTCAATTTGGGTTGCCAGAAATAGGCTAGAAAGAGTGGAAATGGGGCAGAACAAGAGGATAAAGCCAGATCAAAGTCAGGAACCCATTCAAGGTGCTTGACATGACCCCAAACCACTTACCTGGAAGGCTAAACTAGTCTACCATGGAAGTGCTTCCATTTTCCAACTATACACCTACTGACCTTATTTATATATACATACTCATTTTTTTGTGTTTTTCCATGTTATTGTCAGTTTTTCTTTATGAATTGTTACTTTTACTATTGTTGTTTCTTAAAAATTTTGCATTGTTTGTTGTGTTCTTAGAAACTATGATTTTCACTATTTTTATCTTTATATCACCTATCAAATTTATTTATGTGCTTACTATTACACCAAGTCTTAGTAGTCCTTTCTCTTTGTAGAATTTGACATAACCTAGAATAAATGATTAGCGGTGCTAACAAACATATTTAGAAGCTTTCTTCATGAATACTTTTATCATAAAATTAACAAGTACAACATGCAACATGGATGCATCAGAACTATCTTAACTATAAGAAACCTAAAAATTTGATCTTGGAATAATAATACAAAAAGTAGGATGCAAAGACATACTTTAAAACTAGGGTTTTATATATGAATAACAAATAATGATGCAAGAAAAATATATAGAGATAGTAAGAAGTTGTGAATTATGGATAAAGAAATTTTGTGTGATTCAATTAAATAAGGATCCCTATATTAGCTTTTGGATGATGACGGGTGATGAATGGATACTTGATAGAGGATATGATGTAATGACAAGTCTTGCTAACAACCCTATCTTCTCCTAGGGTTTCCTATAGGCCACTTCTATAGCCTATTAGGGTTCTTAGGCTAACCCTAATCCTGCAAGGATTCTCTACTCAAATCCTTCACCAATTCAACTTGTCAACACCATTTAGGAAATCAACTCAATCAACCATAAGCCCCATGATTATCTTCTTGTATTTTCACACCAAGTGATCCAATAAGGCTATCATTATTCAATAATGCAGAGGAAGGGCCAAAACAAGGAAATTGCATCCAACACAATGCCTAATAACTTAGTTTTCAATGAAATGCTAAATGAGTTCAAGAACTTGCTCCAAACTCACTAAAATAGGGCTACAAGCATTAGGCCTAATTAGGCACCTTTTTGCATATAATTTGAAATTATTCTTAACAAGATGAAAAAATAACCCCAGATCTTGACACCCTTTTTGAAGACCTAAAGGATTTTCTAGGTCTTGCCTTCGCAAACTATCTGTATAGATGGTTCCTATTTGCAAGCCTATATTTAAGGGTTTTACCATACACTGAGCATATCCATTAGGGTTTTAGTTTTCACCATGAAGAACTCATCACCATAGCTTCCCATTGGATTTGGTTCTTCTCCACACACATATCCTCCTCTCCACATCCTCTAATTGAAGCAACCAATGCTTTCAATCACACATATTGCCTCTGCAATTCACTGTGATCCCTAGCCATGCAACTCTAGCTCACCTAGGGCATCACTGTAAAATTAGCAAATCAGCTTTCCAGAGCCCAACCTTCTCCACAAATATAGTACAAGGAGTCATCTCAACCATTCCAAAAGCCCATACAAGTGCCACAGTGGAATGATGAGCTATGACCCCATTTGCAAAAACTGTCTAGTTCAGACTAGCGACAATGCACAAAACAAAAGTATTTACAAAAGAAATGAAACTAGAACAAAAATGCTAACTAATCACATTCAAAATCAAGTATTTGCATAAACTATCTCATGCACAAGTCACAGTGCAGTGTTCAATCCATTAAAATCCAAAATGTGTACAAAATGCTCAACTGTAACCAATTTTCCAATTACATAGTCCGTACACTAACTTCCAAACTTCATCCAACCCCACACACAGGTCGGGGGTGGCCTTATATAGTTGACCATGGCACAAATCCAACTATTTCCGATAGTTATATATGTTAGTAATAACTAAGAGGGGCGGGGGGGGGGGGGGGGGGG